>JANHAO010005153.1:0-23012 GCA_026873985.1 Saraca asoca | reverse complement strand
CATTATATATGAATTTGGACAGACGTAAAGTTAGATGGATTAGCTTCCATCCATCCTTGGTGCCCGTTAAAGGACAATGCAAGCGATAGTCAAAAGCGTTGCTATATAAATATTAGGTTTAATTATAATTTTGATCTTTAGAGAATATGGATGAAGTAATTTTAGTCCCCCTAATTTGAAATGTTAGTATTTTAATCGATTTAATTAAAATCTTTTTATTAAATTCTCATCTAATTATTAATGAAAAAGTTCACATTCAATTATGAGGAATGATTTTATTAAATGTAACATACTTTTATACTCTGATTTATATACATATAATGATTAATGATGTGATATTATTTTTTTACAGATACAAAATAAAAATGAATTTTAGAAAAAAAGAAGACAAAAATCAATGTGTATAAATTAATTAAAATATAAAGATGTATCATAGTGGACAAAACACTTGACATGACTCCATATTAATTTTTTTTATTAATAATTAGAAGAAAATCTAATGAAAAGATTAAAATTAAGCCAATTAAAATATTTGAAGGATAAAAATCAAATATTTTGAATTAGGAAGATCAAAATAACACAATTTATATTTTAAAGGAATTAAAATTACTTCTAAACCTAAATTGTATAAATTTATGTGGAAGAAGTTCTCATCAATTGCAGCCACAAGAAGTATGAATACAATATTGGGCTTCACTTGGTTAATAAATTTCAGGTCATTTCCAGAACCATATTTGAGGGATTAATTGTCAGGTGCATTATGAATTTTCTATGTTAAAACTCATAGTGTAGTATTCAGTAGAAAAGTCCAATATCGTACGTAGGACCCTTCTATAAAAACACCTGTTTATATATTTGTCTATGAAAATGAGCCTTTTGTTGGAGTTTTTCTTTGTCACACCTCAAACTTAATTGGTTTAAGACAAGTACAAAGCCTGAATTATATAGACTTAAAAGAATAGTTAGAGTTGTGTAAGTAGTCAAATTTAGTGTTTTATATATTTTAATCAACTTTTAAATATGATGATAATTGGTGACATGATCAAGAAAGACCATTTTGATTCATTTGAAGTCAGTCTCTAAAAATAGTTCAATGGTCTCAGTTCTTTTTGTTATACCATAAGTCTGACCAATTCTATAAGTCTAAAAGATTAGTCAGAATCATTTATATAATCAAATTTGGTGTCTTATATATTTTAATCAACTTGCGAATTTAACCGACTTGAGGCTTTACACTTCTCCTCATACTTACAATGCTAATTGGTAATATGATCAAGAAATATTCACTTGCTGTAAGTCTCCCTAAAAATAGTTCAATGATCTAATTAATCAGCTTCTTATTTTTCTTCTTGTTTAAAACTTGAAAGAATGGATACTGACAGTGTGAGCAGTTTATGCTTCAAGTCTCTGCAAAATTGTTACTTTGGTGTTGTGCTTATACTTGTGCTTGTGCTACCAGCGTTCCCAAATGGTTCCTCCTGTCTTGGTTAATTCTGATCGATCCAACACGAGCCAAAAGCTAGTTCTACTGAAGTTTCAAGCCAGCGGTTTACATCGGTTTCATCCAATTCTGTCCAATCCAACACAAAGCCAATTGCTAGTTGCAGTTTAATCCATAAACCAGATTGAAACCTGAACAGATAATGGTTTCGCTTCTTTAAAATTGATTATTAGGTGTTTTAATTGCATTCGTGCACGAATGCAGTGCTTTGGTATTAATACGAAGATTATACAAATTTTTATTAAAATATAATATAAAAATCATAAAAATTGACAACTTCTAATATAAAATTTAACAAGTTTTTCATAAGTTGCAGATGTATAAGATTTTACACTTCAGTACATAAAACATTACAATTCCATTATTCAAAGTTATATGAAAATATTTTCAAATTTTTTTTATTTTTATATAAATATTACAATTTTAAATAAAAAAAATTATCGACAATATGAAATCCTTTTCCAAAACATGCAAAAATAAGCTTCAAGCGTGAGCCGCAACAAGGTTTAAAAACATGTGCATGCCACTAAATTAACAAAAATAATAATAGTGACGTAAGTTTCTAAAGCTTTAATTGAAGGGAACAAAGATTTTCGTTATAAGAGAAATAATTTAAGTATACAAAAATTTTCAGAGGTTATAAATTAGTTAAATTGTAGCGTTTTCTCCCTTAATTTGGATGAAATTTCTTTACTGACTTTGTCAGTGCCACTCCTTGAGTTATGTTTCATCACCGATACTCTCAACGGCATCAACTCCTTGACGCATCTATATACTTCTTGAAAAATGGTGTTCATTCTTTGTAGGAAACTAGCAATACAATTCCCATCATGAATCCAAATTATTTTATAAAAAGAACAAACTTGTCAGAATTTTTATATATAAAATTTTCTTGTTTGTCAAAAAAATAATAACAATAACAATAACAGCTAAACCAGAAGAAAAGGAAATTCCTGCTAATAGAAGTATGTACTTCCTCTTGAAGATTGAGGCAGACAAGCAACTGTGAATCAGTGAGACTTTTACACAGATAATGTGGAGAAGCCTCAGGACCTTGCCTTTACCTTGAACAGAGCTTCCTGGCCAGGCGTTGGAAATACCTATAGCATAGCGTTGGCCTCTTTGGTACAGGAAACAATTTCCCAACAGCAGCAAGAGGCCAACTGAGAGGATGGATAGATCCAGTTAGCACTTGTGCATAAAGCAAGCCATCAAGTTTCCAATACTAAAAAATATGCATTTAATATACATTTGTTAAGAAAAATACTCTCACATCCTTTTAAGTTGGTTTAATGAAATTACACGAGTTTCTTCTAGTTTAAAAAACCCAAACTAACATCTATTGTACTTTGAAAACCTACATTGGTCTCCCTGAAAAATAAGAAAAGCATTACACTTCAATTTAAATTTAACTTTGTCATCAAATCATATCAAATGATATTTTAACCATTTGAACTTGGTCAAAGCTCGTATTGGATTACAAAATACTCCAAATACCACCCCCCCCCTATGTTGTTTTATTTAAGCCCCAAGATTATTTTTTCTCAACATTTCACTAACAAAAAATTATTTAGATGAGTGTGTGGCATTTTTTAATCTTTAAATGAAGGTTTGAATAAATTTTTAAACTATAGGGCACGTTTGCATAATTTCGTCAAACTTGGGGGATGTCAGTATTTTTCCCTATTCTTTTTTTAGAAAATATATGTTGCTTACTGATGCTTGCAAGAATTCAAACAATCAATTTCTGCCCTTCAAAGTTTTAAACGTATACTTGTATTACTAAATTCTTCCAAAGAAGAACATGCATGAATAGATCAAAATACATCTGGCAGTTACATTATGACAGATCATCAACTAACCTGATAAATCCGATGACAACAGAGATGAGCCACTGCTTCCAGTTAAGCCTGACTGTAGAAGTGAATTTCCCCAGAAATTCGATGATGACAATCTGAGAAACAGTATCAAGTTTGCGGTAGGTTTAATATTTCATCCATAAAGCCACATGACCAAAGAAGGAATCTTGCAAAACTCACCTGAAGCACAATGGTTAACGCCACTATTCCCATAAAGAGGTAGTTCTTTGTAACTCCCTTGAATATATTGTACTCATCCGCATCTGGCTTTCGAGCATTAAATTCATTGAAAATCTGCGATTATAAAAGCATACTTATTTCAAAAAGGAAACATGCAATTATGAGTGTCATGTGATCTAAGAATATCAGATGCAAATAAATTAAGTATCCGCCCTGGGACATTTTTCAGACATTAAAATGATTTAGCTACAGTAAAGGTAGAGAGAGTCCAGAATATATAGTTATTCAGGTATGCAAATAAACTTGCTAAGCCACTCAAAAACAAAGCAGAGGCTTATCCCAAGTCATGCAAATTGCAGTCAATCGTTAGATTATATTTTATAAACCAGTCTGTCTGACATAACTAGTCTAAATGCTCAAGCAAGAGTTTTAGGTGTGTCGTTCAGCCATTATATGGTGCCAACGAATGGATAAACTACAATTACATAAATAGTCACCACTTACTACCAAATCCTCAGGAACAGTATGTGCTAGTTATCAATAGTTCAGCACTTCTGGACCCCTTTTTCTTAGTATGAGCTACATATGAATTACTACCAAATGTCTGGTTCTATCTCTGAAGCTGAGACAATATCAGTAATTTCCCATTCATTTGTGGAGCAAAGGACTTACTTGGCAGAGAACAAATGCATTAAAAATCAGCGTGTTCCTCACTTTGATAGCATGGTCATGGGCAACATGATTCAGACCCAGTATGCTCCTACCTCGGAAATTAAGTACAAGCAAAACAGTAACTTGGTACATTGCCTGAAAAGTTCCCACAAGTATTGATGATCCAGTTAGATATGCAAAAAAATAAGGCATCATTCTATTGACAGCCAAGCAAGTTTACAGTCTCGAAATCAAATAGTTGGCTGCATGTGGCTCAGCAAACTCATAATAAATCTTTGATGATAACCAAAGGACAAATAAATTGAGAAACAGCATTTACCTGTATCAGCAGATTCCTCCACATATTATTCGTAATGAGAGGCTCTCTGGGGAAAAAGAAAAAAAAAAGATTCTGTCATATTCACCATAAGAAAACCATCCAAGCATATCAACACGGCATCTGTGTGTTAAGAAAGACAGCACTTGAAATTTCAAAGGTCTAATGGTGTCCCTATTTAGAACAAAATGCTCTCAGTTTTAAGGACAAGTTTAAGTATATGCATCTTTATGGTATAGAGAATTTTACTTGCATCTTTATGGCACTAAGTTAATGGTAATTTCGACAGTTCAAGAGCTATGCTGTCTTGACTCTGCTTTTAACTTTGTACATAAAGGATACCTCATTCTCTGTCTTTGTATGTTCTTCTACTACTGCTCTCTAGAATAAAATTCTCTTTTCTAACAAAAAATAGCTTTCCATCAACGTGCACCATCTTAACTTTTCAAGGTCTGTGTAATACGAGAACATATTTGTTAAGCAAGAGACAAAGGAGACATGTTGATGGAGAAAGTCAGGAGGGAATTTGGTGGTTTCTCTCTCAGGGTTCAGATTACTCTAATACCAAGTTACGAAAGATAAAGAGGAGAGAAATGATTGACAACCGTTTCCTACAATTAGGTTGCCTAGGCTACGCAACAGTATCTACTATGTACAAGGAGGGCATCAGATATATACACAGGACAAGAATACTTCTGGTACAAGTGCTGTCATGCCCATGCAAAAGCTTTGGTTAAGATATGCCAGATTCCACGAAGCATACAAATGGAACCTAACCACTCATGCTGCCCAATTATATCTTCCAAATTGTCGACACTAAAAATCCACCCAAGGTTATTTTAATGTAATAAGAATTAAGAAATTGTCATGATCTAAAGTGCCCAAGTAATAACTCAAACCACAAAAATTTTTCTTACATTCGCCCTACTGGTTGCTTGTCCATCAAGTGATTAGTTGGTGGTTCAGTTGCCAAGGCAAGTGCTCCAAGAGTATCCATGATAAGATTTACCCATAGAAGCTGTAGAAAAGCAATTACGAACTTTATTATGTCTCCATACAAAAAAGAGTGAGCATGTATAAACTAGACAGAGAGGGGGGCAAACCTGTACAGCATTTAGTGGGACATCACCAGAAGAAACTGCAGCAGCAACATTTATAACAAGAGCAGCAACATTGACCGTAAGTTGAAACTGGATAAATTTCTGAATATTTGCATACACGGACCTGCCCCATCTGACAACCTGCACATAGTTAACAACATTTAAAGTTATTCTTGATATGAAGCTAGGCATAAAAAACAGCAACTAATCCTATTAACTCATCTCATTAAACAGTACCCAATTTTTTTAGATGTGATTCAATACTTGCCAGATATTTTATTCTTCAAGAGGTGAATTTTAACAAATACAATTCAGAGAAAACAATCAAATCTCTCTCAAAATATTAGTGCAAAAGAGGACCAACCTTCACAACTGAAGCAAAATCGTCATCCAAAATAATGATGTCAGAGCTCTCTTTAGCAACTTCTGTGCCTTGAATCCCCATGGCAAGACCTATATCTGCCTAGACTCCAAACGGTGGTTAAAAAAAAAAAAAAAAATTATGCAAGTAATAAAAATTGGTCCAAACAATTAAGTAAGAATAGTAGACTTAAAATTTGAAATCAGAAACCATGATATAACGGAATCCTTGGCTTCCATATACTGGCTTTTCATATAAAATTATAGAATACTTCATTGAAGAAACATTATACAAGAATATGAAGAAAGGAATAGCAATGTTAATAATGACACTCATTCAATGTAATGGAACAGTTGCTGTTCCATACCATACTCAGGACGACAACACAAAAACAAGGCAAAAGGAATGCAAACCTCATGCAGGGCAGGAGCATCATTAGTGCCATCCCCAGTTACAGCAACTACATGTTCCTTCTTCCTCAGTGCTTGCACGAGCAGGAGTTTATCGTTAGGTGATGACCGTCCCATAACCTATTTATTACGGTATTGATATCTTAATCTCAATTGACAAGCAGCAAATCAATACAAGAACACAGACAGAAGGTTTTCATAGTCTTTGAATTGTACCAATATCTCATTAGCAATGTCTGCTCTTTCTTCATCTGTCTTTTCACGAAACGCTTTTCCTTCAATGAGTTGGGGCTCCTTAGCTTCTTCCAATGAGTGAAGTATTCCACATTCCATAGCAATAGCCTTTGCAGTCTTCACATTATCACCAGTAACCATTTTTACCTATTATCAGAAGATATAATAATTTTATCCAACAGTCCACATCAAGGATGTCAAAACAGTTTATATAATATATAAAACTCCAATGGAAAGCAAATTGCATTTCCTCATTCTTCAAGGTATTATAGTTACCTTAACTCCAGCTTTTTGGCAAAGCTGTACTGCTTCTTTGACACCAGGTCTACAAGGATCCTGAAAAATGATGGACAAATGATTTAAGGGAAATAACAAGAAGAAACAGAAATTATAGAAATTAACTTTTGGAAGTGTGTTTGGAAGTAAAAAACAAACAACAAGTACACTCCTCAAGTATTTTGGACGAAGTCTATATAGCATGATCCTTTAAGAAGTACCGTAATGGTTGGAATTTTTCCACGTTGAAGATTATAGAAGCAAAGACAAGAGACAGAAAAAAATAAATGAATTACACCCAATTGAGAGAGAGAGAGAGAGAAGAATAGGCATGCTATAAACTGCTAAAGGACTCGCCTTTAAATTAGAAAAAAAAATAGAGAGTAAAATAACAAGACATTTAGGACATGATAATACTGTAGGTTGATTACATGTAGATAGAAATACATGCCTTCAGACCAACGATGGCCAGTAAAATCAGATCATCCTCTGGCAGCGACCAGTGAGCAAGTCCTTCTTCACTAGATGGAACATTCTCCACCTCATATGTTCTATATGCAATGGCAACGCAACGTAGACTATTAGCAGCCATATCTTCAATAGCTTTTCTAAAAAATGTCATCTGCAAGCCAAGAAATTTTCATCAAGAACTTCCTCAAATTGGTCAAAAGGATAGTGTCACAACTAATCATAACAGCTCAGATATTAGTTGCATTTAGTTTTGTTTCATGGTTGTATGTGTACTTAATATATCAATCTTTTAAAGTTCTAACCAAGAATCACATTGACAGAGTTCGCTCAAATTACAAACAATGAAGAAAGGAGGGAGAGAGGGGAAGCTCATCAGAAAAATCCCTTGAATGAAACAACAATAACAACCAAGCCTTATGACATTCCTCAAATGTAAATTATCAAAATTTATTTCCAAAGTGGAAGAAAAAAAAGGTGAAAAACCAAAACTACATCATTTATATATTGATCTCAAAATATAACTAATCAAACCTTTTCTTCATCCATTGCTACAAATTGGCCATCTGCATCAAGATACTGTGTACAACAGGCCAGGACTATCTCAGCAGCACCTTTCCAATGTATATGAACATGAGAGTCAGGCTGTGGGAAATAAAAGCATGATGTTATAATGCCCTTGATAACAAAGAAGATACTGCACATCTGAAGGTAATATATCAGCTACCAAATAGCATATCAATTAGTTCATGATAAAAGCAAGAATGCTACACAATTGATTCAAAAAAAAAAAAATTAAATTATGACATACACATGTGAGCATAAAACCTTCTTTTTTGCACAGAGATGACTTCTAAACAAGAATTACATGCATAAATCATATAGGCCTTGATCAATTATGTTTTATCAAGTACCAGTTATTCTTAAAAACTTAACCTGTTAGGAGAAGGCCCAGGAATGGTTTTATTATAACTCTAACATGCCCCTTCACGCAATAGCCCTTTGGGCTTGAAGCATGGACACAGCACGGCCCACTTAAACTTATGCAGATATTTAATATTTAGAGTGGAGGTGGTAGAAATCAAACCCTTGACCTTTCAATTTAAGAGTTTTTGATACCATATCAAGTACCAATTATCCCTAAAAGTTTATGCCATTAGGAAAAGGCCCAGGAATGGTTTTATAATTAATTCTTAACATGTTTCATGCTGTACGTAAAAGTGCTTTCTTTAATTTCCTTTGCAAAAATTATATCATATTTTCCAACAGAATCTAAAATCGGCTCATATTATGTCATCTATATTGGCCTATATTAACAAACAATACAAAAAGACCAACAATATCCAAGAAAGACAGACAAAAAAAAAAAGAACAAAAAATCCAGTACTCTACTCACAATTGTCATGTAAAACTAAATTGAGTTCAAACTTAAAACAATTCAAGGAGATAAGTTTCTTCCATGTCATAATTAAATTAATCAAAAAGCACATCACATAATTCTCAATTATAGAATTGTCAAATACAAAAGAAAAGTTCACAAACTAAAACTTGCAATTAATATACTCAACAGAGATGTGGGTAAAAGAATGAAAAACTGTGCCACCATATTACCAGCTGTAGAGCAACACCTCCTCGTTTTTTCTCCGAGTTGAATGGAAAAACATGAATAATTGATGATTCTGATCTGGCAGCCTCAAAATTCATCCCTAGCTGAGATTAATATATCAGTCATAACCAGTTGCAAACACACAAGTTCGAGAGTCAAATCAATTAGTTGCCCGACAGACCTTGACTGCCCAAAGCAAAATTGCCTTTTCTGTTGGTGATCCAGAAACCTCAACATCATTGCCACTCTGTAAAATAATGAAAATATACATGAAAAAATAGTTGCACCACTCAAGGTACAACTCATGTGAAATTCCTTTTTGGGGGGAAAAATGAAAATCAACTTTAGCATACCTCAGGTACAAAAACGCTGCCATTGGTATTCTGTGCAACACCTTCAAAGAGTAAAGAAGAAAGCATACGAGAAAGCTGTGACTTGTTGTGAGGAGGATCAATCTTCTTCCCACCAGTGTAAGCCTCAACCACAGTCATCTGTCAGTTGAAAAGCATCTGACATAAGATTTCTTTCATAAAAAAAAATTATCAAGAGAGAGAACACATAAGAAGGACAAGTAATACTCATAAAGAAAGTCAAGAAACAAGCAGAACTTGCAAGAAGTCATAAACCGCTAGGTACACCATTATAAACCAGGCCAAAGCCCATATACTTGTCCCTCAAAATATTCACTTGGTTTAAAAGGCTACTGATCAGCTCTTAAATTATGTCCGCCTTAAATGTCAGATGATTTTTAATTCCAAATTTATCTAGGCGCTAAGACTCAGAGAGGCACAAATGCTGGCAAGCAGAGAAAACGCAATAAACTGGAAAGCTTACCCCCCAAATGTTTCTGTCATCATAAACACGGAAAATAAAAACTTTACTTACCATCAAGGGTTGAAAAGAAAATTAGAAGTTCCAATATTGCATCACAACTAACCTCATTCATAGTCAACGTTCCAGTCTTGTCACTGCAAATAACTGTGGCAGAGCCCATTGTCTCACAGGCAGAAAGCCTCCTCACCTGCAATTCAGTTCATGTTGAATTAAAGTGCACTCAGCATAAAGAAACGTCAAAATGCAATCAAAGCATAAGAATTGATTGACATACCAAAGCTTTATCTGCCATCATTTTTCTCATTGAATAGGCAAGTCTGCAACATGGTTGAAGAAAAGAAGACCATTAGGTGGAGAGAATAAGAAAAAGAACACGGGAAAGAATATAAACTATATTACAGTATGAACAAGCATAAAACAATCAAATATGGACACAGACAACAGTTAGTACAAGAAGGGGGGGGGAAATGAGAAATGCTTTCAGATAGACAACTGAAACAATTTTGAAGACAGTACACTCTGAGGCTCTATGTCAGATCAATTTTGAGGCCACCAACAACCTTTTACTGAAATTAAAGTGACCAAAAGAATTGAGGCATCAAACTTTTAATTATTTGAAGTACAGACAATAGCAAAAGTATCCATTATTTGAAATGTGACCAGTGTAGAAACACATTTATCAAGACCAGGACCAATTTAAATTAGATGCAACAAAAGACATCTTGAAACAAAATATGATTCCAACAAAAATTAGCAGACGTACGTTAAGGTAACTGCTAAAGGAAGTCCTTCAGGCACTGCAACCACTACAATAGTGACCTACACATATGACAAGTCACAATCACTAAACAAATATTTATTTTAAGCTATGGATGTGCTGGTAACGGATTTGGATCCCCTCAATTTCTTTGTCAAATCCGAAAATAAATTGAGGAAATAAATTTAAGAAAGATAAGACACAACCACTCATTCTAAACCCCACAGTTTTCTACTCGGACCAGCCATTTTAATACAAAAAAAAACTTTCTATATTTATCTCTCTCCTAATCCCCTCAACTCAATTTCTTTAGGAAATTGAGGGGATCCATATCCAGTGGTAACCAAGTGTCTGTCAACCCCATACCGCAATAGTGACGATCTTAATTGCTCCATCAATAGCATCTCCAACTTTTGTCTTGCCCGCTTTAAATTGAACACTTCCATCTGGGTTTTTAGAGTGCCCAGAGAAATATCTGCTTATGAAGTAACAATTCAGAGACATACCTAAAAAAATTAATGAAGAAATACAGAGTAAGAAACCAACCACAATTATCATTCAATAATTAGGTTACCTGGCCAGAAGCACAATCAAGACAGCAACAGCTACAGAGAGTCCAACAATACCAATGAAAGTGGCAACACCATTCAAGCGCACCTGTTTTATGACCACATATGGGTAAACATGTAAAAGCAGAATAACAGCATAAGAAACACAAGTAAATAAAGGACCTGCAACGGTGTTTCTTCGCCAGTGTCTTCTGAAATACTAGCCATTAAAAGCCCCCATTCAGTATTAATACCAACACCCGTTACCTGGCAAAGAAAGAGGTTCAAAAGAAATCAAAAACAGCTGTTTAATTAATAGGGAAAATGCAAAATACCCCCTTCAACTTTAGGGTGGTTGGATTTTGACCCCACCAACTTTAAACACTTGCAAATCAAACTCTTAAACAATACAAAACTTGGAAATCACAGTACTATTGTATGTTGGTTTATCATGTTATTTTTTCACACATAATTTCCTAACTCATTTTCAAGTATTTTATTTAAATTCTATATATCTAATTTAATTCCTATTAATTATATAACTCAATTTTTTCACACATAATTTCCCAACTCATTTTCAAATATTTAATTTCTATTAATTATATAACATAGAATTATGCATGAAAAAAATAACATCATAAACCAACATAAAAAAGTATTGTGATTCTTGTTTAAAAGGTTTATGAAAAAAATCACGTAATTTAATAAAATGGTTGATTAAGTGGATGATGGGTGTTAGTTCCAAGTTTTGTGTAGTTTAAAAGTTTGATTTTCAAGTTTTCAAAGCTGGTGGAGGCAAAATCCAACCACCCCAAAGTTGAAGGGAAATTTTGCATTTTTCCCTAATCAATATAACAGGAAATTTAAACTAAAAGGAAAAATCTATACTAATTAAAAAACCAAAAAGATATATAAGGGGTAAAAAGTGAATAGACTATGTACGTGAGATCTTGATGTCATATGTCTAGCCAGAAAATATACAGATCTAAATATAAAATCACACAAGGTATGAAAATTATCCCTGTTGAATACAGGAAACATGCAGTGGCATATCTGAGATAGAATGCTTTTGCAGTACTTCTCCCTGAGGTCAGCATCATGTAAATGGGATATGGGGAAGGAATATTGGCATTAACTATGGAAATATATCAATATTTGAATGGATTTGGATTTATCTTAATTAGGGTATTCATAAGCACCTTGGTTTTTGGGCTTTCCAGTAATTTAGGATAACTTTGCTCACTAGGACTAGTTGGGTTTCACTACTTAAGGGTTACTGTGTAGAAGTTTGACTGTATCTTTTGAAATAGAAATTACTTTCTTAATGGAAGAAATAGATATAGAAATTACCATTGAGTAGTTCTGTACTCCCTTCTTTCTTTCTCCCCTTTTCACACTTGGTGTGTAGAAATTTTTATATACATGCAATGTACTACATTGAGTCTATTGATAGAATGACAAGTTGATTGATTACCTAATAACATTTATTTAAGTAACATTTAAATTTATTTTCACGTCACCTGGTCATAAGCTTTGTGTAATTACATGTAAATTCTCCAATTCTATCTCCATTTGCTTTTTCACACAACTCAAAACTCCAATCGCTAATTTTCTATTTGTCCTACAACAAGGGCATTTTGAATTATCCTAGTCCACTCAGTCTAAAAGGAATCATGATCTATGAGTATTACCAATCAATTAAATAGCAATCATATACTGAAATTCTCACATGGTGTGCATAAGTGTCTCAATGCAACATTATTGTCTGGTTGCCTCCCTATCTGTCCTCTCCCTTGGGACGATAAATAATCATGAACGACAATTACCAGTAGCCAAAACTAATATAGACTAAACACCTGGACAAGCCTTTAGAGACACTAAACTATGTGACTGGAATTAGACAATATATGACTGGGAAAATTAAAGGAGAAAGGAATTCTAAAATCTCACCAGCATAGTTCCATTGCCATCAGCCACTTTACACCCAGACATCAGGAAAGGCTCCTTGGAATCCTTATGGACCTGCAAAATGGAAATTTATTGTCTAAAAAAGTAAACAAGGGTGATAAATTCATTCTCCACAGCAATAATAATAAATCCTTACAAATTTGCTCTCCCCTGTCATACTTGATTCATCAATTGCAAGAGAGTGACCAATGATCAAAATCCCATCAGCAGGGACCTATGAAAGAGCAGGCAAGAGCTCAATAAGACAGAAGAAATGCAGCTCTCACGTATGACATGTCAAAATGACATAAAATAAGCTCATGTACCTGGTTACCGATATTAAGGGGTATAACATCACCAACAACAATATCATATATTGAGATCTCAACTCTTCTACCACCTCTAATAACCTGCTCATGCACAAAGTGATATAACAGTTAACAAATATGAAGAAAGGGAGAAGGAATATTACAACATCAATAGAACAATATAGTTGAGCCGAAGATACAGACCTCCAAATGTATGTTTCTCTTCTCCTCATTTAGATCTCGAAACTGAAGGGATTGCTTATAATCGCTTATAGCTTAAAAAGGGAGAGTTAGAAAAGAAAGAGGGTGTTACATCCTTCTAATGAGAAGATTATACCAAATATGGTAATTTCCACAAGAAAAGACAAAGTAGGTAATACTTGTATCTCTGCTAAAAATAATTTATATCCAGAAGTAATTTGATACATAAACTCATATGACATGTAAAAAAAAGTTTAAATACATTGTAACCACTATAAAGACACACAGGCATAAAATGCTATACCTGTAACAACAATAACAAGAATAACTGCAAATGCAATGCTTCCCCCATCATACCATCCTTCCTTAATACCCTGGAAAAGAAAATTAATTCAGAAGCAGGTGAAACCTAGTTCTTATCATTAAAAAAGATATCTTCCAAAATCAAAGGAAGAAAAAAAAAAAAGAATGGTTAAGGATGGCTAAATATCAAAAGAGTGCATCAATTAAAATCAAGATAACAGTTAGAAGATTGTGATTTGTCTGGAAGCTCCCAAAATAGATTGCAATTTACTTGCACATAATTACAACAGACTATGTTAAGTACAAAAGCCATAAAACTTATCCCCAGGAACTATAGATAATCTCCAAAAGCTCACAAATTTCAAGACTTTTCGTTTATTTCTTTATTTATTTTGATAAAAAAGAATTCACATAATTATATGCATGTCTCAGATCAAAATTACATTCATCCAGACACTAACTTACATGGGGTTGAAAATCCAGCACTTGCAAGAGGGAACCATAACATTTTGATAAATACTTATTTCTTCAAAACCTAAACTGCCCATAAAAATATTCTCTGCCTTTCCCATCTAAATCAGGTGAGTTTTTCTTTTTAATTAAATAACTAATCTAGCAAATATTGTTGATCGAAGGGAACAGCACAGTAAAGTAAGTAAGCCCGCACCATTAACCACATCCCAAATCATCAGCTGTCTTAAATATCTCCAGTTTATAGACATTAGACAATCCCTAAAGAAATTAACCAAAAACCAGAAACTATCAACATGTGAAAGGCACTGTACTCAATTAACATAACACAATCAATTCTTATTTCATTAGCTTCTCTTGAATTTCTCCTGATATATAGACTCTTAATACTTGTTAATGAATAGATATGACTCTAATAATAAATTGAGAACTCAAGAACTGAATTGAAGTATCAACATGGATGAGTTGGTGAAAAAATGCAACAAGATCTTTGAAAATTGGGTAATGTTTCCATGCGTACTCTTTTTTTTTTTTTTTTGGGCAAATTTTAATGAAAACTTGAGCCTATCTGAAAATTTTTTACTATAAATTTTTTCATAAAATGTTGCAATTTCGTATTTGCATGTTATAAGCACACAAAAAGTTGCAACTCTATCAATCAAAGTTGTAACACAAAAAGTAATCCAAAATTTGAAATTTTTTTTAATAAAAAATTACAACTAGTCATGAAGAAATTGCAAAAAGTATAAAAATTTTCACAAAACTTGCAAGTCTTGTATGAATACACATTTTAAGTGTGCATGGAAGCAAACCCCTCAAAAATTTGGCAGATTTTATATTTTATGCAAGGGATGAAACAAGTCCACTGTCTCCAGTAACTATAAGGTGATACATAACAGGGTTTACCACATTTTTCTGCAATATAAGCAAGAAGAATCACATAATAACCTTGTCAACCCACTCTCACCTCAGTTTTTATCCCCAGTGCCAGTGAAGCCACTGCAGCTACCATTAATATGACCAAGGTCAGATCCTTGCAAGCATCCCACATAAACATCTGGCGAATGCAACAACAACAACAAAGAGGTCATCATAACAACCCCCACTTGGAAAGAGAAAATTGCATAAGCAGTAAGCATCCAAAGAACAAAAGTGGGTTATATTTACCCAAAAACTCCTTCCTTTCTTTCGAGGATAATTGTTTGAACCAAATGCATTCCTCCGTTTCACTAAGTCATCATCATCCCCATGAATCCCCTTATCTAAATTAGTTTTCAACAGCTCTGATAACCCTACCACCTGATAAAATATTTCAAAAGAAATGCATAAATATATGCACACTAACTATTACCATTACCAGGTTACCAAAAAGTAAAAAAATCTTTGTAAATTTACCCCTCCGTATCGCTGCAGAACTGAAATATTCTTATCTCTTGAAATCAAAGCCAGTTGCTGTGGTCCAATTGGAAAGTCACCGGTCGTGGTTGAAGGAAGATCTATGGTTCCTAATGCATTTGACATCAACAAATATTGGAAAAATTGTGTCTCTTACCATTTTGATATACTCAGTCAAACTCAGTAAAGGAATTATTAAAATAAGACCATGGAGCACCAAGCATTACTAAACAAATAGATAGGATTCAATTGTAGATCTTTTGCACGAGGGACAAACAACTGGAGAAGCCCCTCGAACAAGTTCATGTTAAATGATAATAGTATATAAATTCTATCTTTTTCCTGAGGATTTGTGGTCCTCCTGTTCATTTGTACCATCTCTCCACAATCAATAAAAACTTGTTTCATCAACACAAAAACAAAAAAAAGTATAATTGGATATGACTTGGAAACTCATTTGGACTTCAATAGTAGTACTTCAAACATTTAATGTATTATGTATCATTGTAAGAAAGGGTAGCACTAAACCAGGCCAACGAGCAACATCCAACCATTGGGAAAGACCATTGAAATCCTTTAAGTAATATTCAGAAAATTCAGTTAAGATTAAATAGGCTGTAAATCAGATTATGCTGCATAGCAAATAGACAATAGAATTAGCCCAGACTAGAAAAGGAGAAATGGAATGGAACCAGATAACTATTGGGGCATTAATATGGTTGATCTTACAGTTCACTGAAAGACTACAGTAAACGGAAATGGATATAAAAGACAAATAGAATTTCTGGCAAAGTAGACTTAAAAAAATGCAGAACAACAATTAAAGAACCAAAATCTAACAGGAAAATCTAGTGACACCTAAGGCACTTTAAACAAATCAGAAATCAGCAGTGAATTATAAGGAGGAAAACTATTGTGTGATATTAGACATTTGATGCACTTCCACATATATTAATGGTAGAGAAATGACTAACCATTTACTTGCTCCCCAGCCGCTTTGAAAAGATATGCAGCCTAACAGGGTAATAGGAATAATCAGAGTGCAAAACATCACATGAGCAATATCAAGAAAGTCCAGTTGAAGGAACCATACTCTAATGGCTTGTGCATGTGCTCTAATCTTCCTCAATGTTTGCTTTTTCTCCTCCTCTTTTTCCAAGTCCAAGGTATAACGGAATCTACGAGAAGCATTTAGCACAAGTGCCGCTTGCTAAAAAAGGGGAAAGATACAACTAGCCATTGATCTTGAAACACAAGTTATAACAAGAAAACAACAACTACACTAATGAAAAATTACAAGGGAAAGTAAATTTCAATCCAAAGACACGTGAACAGGAAGAGACTCAGGTTATCATCTTCATTAAGCTTTAGGAACCATTCACTATGGTAGCACTTAGTACTGCAGAGTTCTTTAGACAAGGAGATAAATTTTTTAAAGAGAGAAACATAGAGGATAAGTTATCGACCTTAAAGGAGGCCAAAATGAAAATAGATAACAGCTAAAGCCAACAAGCTTAGAAGTGCAATGATGTTCTCTAATCCCTCTGTATGTCTGATATGGAGATTTCCAAAAAACCAAGGGAAGAGGACCAACGTGACGCCAGGATCACTATCTAATTCGAAACAAACTAGTCAAGGGGCCAATCTTTACTTTCAGCCATGCAGGAAACTTTGAAGTTTACAAGTGTTTCTCTTTATAAAAATGGAAATTGAGTTGATGGGTGACTTTGAAGGCTAATGAGAAGTTTCCTTCTTTCTTTTTCTCCTCTCTTTACTGTTCACAGGCAGAACCCTTAGCAGTGCAATGATCAATCTCTCTTAGCAGTTGCAACATGCAATCTCTTGTCTTACTCATTTACAATCCTAAATAGTAGCCACCCTTTGACCATTTAAGCTTTTGGCCCATTACAACCTAACTCCACCCATCTCTACATTCCAGCATGGACATAGATAAAACTGCTTCATTTCCTGAATTCAAGCTTATCATTTATAACTGAACTCCTAAAACCTTTTAACTCATCTAAAAGTTTCAAAATACAGTTTCAGACCTCTGAAATAAACCGCAAAGATCATAAAAGAGAGGTGCTTTACGTACGTCCTATTGGATGAAGGAATTCAATTGACAATAACAGAGCAAATAAATATCCACATAACAAGGCAGAAAAATGACAAGAAGGCGTATTTTTTATTTAAAAAAAAAACAAAAATTTTCCCTATTTCAGATTGCTATTTCTAAATGATAATACTACAAATTGTTACTTTGTTATCTGATTAATAACTTTTCTTATATAATAAGTCCAAAATTGTTACTACTAATAGTGGATAATGATAGATAGATACATACCCTCCAGCGCTTGAGGCGTTCCACAGAAGCATCCTTAGTTCGGCTGATATCAAATGGATCCGACGGACACAGACTCTCAGTCTCCTCGTCAGCATCTTCACCGGTCTCTATATCCTTGTGTCGGCTTCTGCCGGGTGAAGGTGAACAATTGGATAGACTCATAGTTCCAGAACTGTCGCAGGAGAGATGGCACCGTTACTTCTTTACTACCACCAAATTTCATTCTAAGCTAATCAATTTTGAATCCATATCCCTCACTCTCAGCAAAGTTACTCAAGTTTTTTTCTTAAGCAGCTAGCTAGTTATGTCAATGCTTTGCACAGTAAAATTACAGAAACAAGACCAACATTAGGGTTTCGAAAATAATAATAAAATAATAGAAAAATAAAAAAATATATTAAAATTTTACTGTACCAATGCGCATTACTCCATTATTTAACCTTAAATTAAATATTAAATAATAATAATAATAATAATAATGAATATTAGTGTTGGTGGAAGAAATAATGGCTTACCAGAAAACAACAAAGTGCTTTTAACAGTAGTGATAGATTATAGCAATAGTCTCCGTCTTCCTCTCCCTCTTCAACTTACTGTCCACGACTCTGAAAGACTGAAGACATGATTTTAGAACCAACACCCCCATAAAATTATAATTCTTTTTTTTTTTTTTTTGTACTTTATAGTTTTCTGCTTCACGAGTTACGTGCCTGCTTGGGAGATATATTTGAAAAATAACTATAAGATAAGATTAAGTTGGCTTTTATTTCATGTCATGTAATTTTCTATTTTAGAATTGGAAACTAGTGCAGAGCTTCAGTCTATGGTTTTGTTTCCAGAAAGCGTCTCGCTTTTTTTCTCTTTGTATAGTTTCTCTTTGCTTGACTTGGTTGCATAGTTAGAGAAACAAACAGAAATCACATGCAGAGAATGTGAAAGCTTGTGTTGAATTCACTGAATCAAGATCTTTCTTCACCAAGCCGCAAGAGGAACAGAACTGTAATATGTAATACGCAATTCCTTGCTCCATATATACTATGAAAGTGTCAGATTAATTAATTCAGATGACAAGTCACAAGACTGAACTATATTCATTAACCAAAAAGTCTATAATTTCGAGAAAGTCTAGAATTCAAGTCTTACTGATTATCCTGATCAGACATCCATCAATCGAGAGCCGTCCTTGCTCTGGTGGTGAAGGGTCTCTCAAATATTATATTTTGTTAACCAAATAATAATATTATTATTATAGAAGCCACTTTAAACAAAGTGTTTGTTTTTGTCAGAGTTTCAGGATTGAACATAGCAAAGACAAAGAAGGTTTAAGATTTTAGATCAAAAGTATAATGAAAATGAAGTATGAACCAGATTTGTGAGTAGCCTCAGTATAAATGCCTGCTGTGATGCAGTGGAATGCTACAAGATAGAGCATGCGAGAGACTACTGCACAGCACAAATGTCTGACTCTAATGCTTGAAAGCTAGCTGCATGACACGAATTTGCTTGAACCATCTAGAGATCACTTCAAGCACAACTGGAGAAAAAGAACTATGTTTCCACACCAAGGAAGGAATCAAACATTGCTCGATAAACAAATAGTATATTTTGTTTGATGAATAAAGGTAAAGTCTGCGTAGTGGAGTCTCCTTGACAATTGTTTATCGAGCAATGTTTGATTCCTTGTATATAATATTTTTCAGGAAATATTTTTTATTTTTATTTCTTATTTTCATTTTTTAAAAATAATTTTTATTTTTAAAATTTTAAATTTTAAAAAATAGATTTTATTTTATTTGTATTTTCTATTTTTAAGAAATAAAAATAATAAAAATATATTTGATTTATCTATTTTTAATTAATTAAAAAATTTTAAAATTTACAATAATATCATCATATTTTCAACTTTTAAAAATAAAAATAATGAAAATAATTTTTTTTTATTTTTAATTCATTTTAAAAAATATTTTCAACAAAATCCAAATATATTTTCAACCTTTTTTCTTATTCTCATTAAAAATAAAAACAAAAAATACTTAAATCAAACGCTCTTAAAGTTATGTTTAGGAGTTTTGAGAGAATGGAATGAAATAGAATATAATAGAATGGAAAGAAAAGGGAATGAAAAGAACGGAAGGAGAGCTACTTTTCCATTGTTTGGATGTTTAAGTAAAAAAAGGATGGAAACTAAATATAATTTTAATTAAAAATATATTCCATTTCATTACATTGATTCCATCCCAATTTAAGAAGGAATAAATTTTAAATATTTAAATGAAAAAGAATGAAAGAGTTCTATTCCATCTATTATCTTTACTAAAAAAATTCTCAAATAATAAAAAATTATTTTAATCACTTTCATTCTATTCATTTTCATTATATTCCATCCACTCAAACAAATAAAGCAGCTGACCTTGGCCTGAGATTTGAGAAAAACGATGTGGGATTAATTGCTGCCATTTGTTAAGCTCCTAGGGTCTCGCACAAGAGAAGAAAGTGCAAGGAAACTTCGTGGTCTGTACTATGCTGCTCATGATTGTGTGAACTAAACTAATTAGAAATTCACTTGTCAATATTATCATTAAATTTTATATACTATTTTAAGATAATAATAAAGTAAGTGACTTGATTTTTACGGAAAAAGTTTTTCATAGCACATATTAGGCTTTTATGCTAACTAGTGTTATAGTCAGGAAATTCGACTTGGAGACAAAATATCCAGAAAAATATTATATATATAATTTTATTTTAACATATATTAAAAAAAAACTGTACGGTGACAACAAATTTTATTATTATTTTTATGAACAGTTTTCATTTTTATAATATTTTTACAATAAAAAATAATTATTTTATATTAGAACACACAATATTTATATATGTATATTTTATCTATTTCATTGTATCACGTAATACTATGAATATTAAGAGAAAAATAATATAAAATTTAATTGGATGTTAATATAATAATTCAAAAAACACAAAGTACTCAATATATATATAATTGAAATAATTTTGTTTGAAAATATTATGATCCGAAAGACGACGAACAACCTCCCAAGCCACAATTTGACTCCCTCTCATGGGCGGACCCACGTTGGGCCCAGTGGAGCTCATGCCTCACTCAATTTTTTCAAAAATATATTATAATATTAAAAAAAATTGATAAAATGATTAAATTAAAAATTTGGTAGGGACTAAATTAAAAAAAATATTTAAAAATGGACCTTAGTGAAAAGAAATAGAAAATTTAGAGGTCAAATTAAAATTTTCCTATTTTGAGCCCGAACCAGCCCTCACTAATCCAAGATCCTACGTCCGCCCCTACTCTCTCTCGATGTTAACTCTTACCCCTAAGGAAATTATCTCATTCTTGGAACAAGAAAGAAAGAGGTTTGTAGACACAAGAAATGCAAAAGGATTATATATATTTTAATTTTTAAATTTGTTTCTATAAAATGTAATTTTACCAATTATATATATATATATTACATAATATTAATCAAATTTATAAGTGTAATTATCAATTTATGTTTAATGGTAAGTTTAATTTTAAAATAAAAACTAGAGGGGGAAGTATTTTGTGTCCCCAAAGTACAAGATTTTTTTCACATGTTTATATACATGATACACACACAAGTCTTTAAAATCTGATATTAACCTATCCAAATAGAGACTTAAATCAAATTTTCTCTCATTAAATATATCAATTATAAATATTTATATTATATCATATCTTTTCTTATTCTTTTCTCTTTCAGAAAATGATCACATCCCACTATGAATAAAAAAAATTTAACATTTCCTAACTCAAGATTTAAAAATAATTTCTACCTAAATTACACCACTAACAACTTTTGTCAATTGATAGTGGCGTGATACTTGTTTAAATTAATATATGAAATCATGAAAATTAATGTAGTTATATTATATATATATTTATCTTTTTTATTATTATTTTGACGGTAAGAAAGTTCGAATTTAATCTCCTAGGTATTATCAAATCCCCCGGACCATGCCTAGTGACTTGTGACATATATATTTATCTTAAAATTATGTAGTTTTGTTCTATTTTTTTATTTATGAATTTTGCTATTGGAAGAAAATTTTCAAATACAACCCGTCAGAAAGTTAGACAGATCGCAATCACACAATTATGCTATAAACAATGCAAGCTAAGAACAAGGCAGTACCCGCCATGAAGAGTGACAAGCTCGTACCACCATGTTTGGTACGCGTCTAAATTATTATGTCTCTAGCTTCTCATTCACCAAACAGATAGTTTATGAACCAGAACCACGCAACCTGCTATCATGCTGGAGATCTATAATCCAAACATGGCTTTCAGCTTGTGATGTTTTCTAGCTCCATATCCATATATCCATATCACCAATTATGGTGTTACTTTATAATTGTTTATTGAGATTTGATTAAGGAAGAAATTATTTGATAAAATCTTAATATATAAAAATAAAAATTAAATTGATGTGGCTTTTGCTAGTTTCCTCGTTAGGCAATCTGGCAATTTGACAAAAGATATAAACACAGAAGGTTATTTGAATCCCTGCTCAAAGACTTCAATGAATTATGTGGATCTTTCGGGAGGGAGAACTGGACAAAGATAAGACAGATCTTATTTGTACGATTCTTCTTGGACGAAGGAGATATTCCTCCCGAGATAAGGAGGAATTTTATTTGAGGAGGAGAAAAAATAAATATTGAATTTCATTGATGCGAAATTCATTTTATTGTGAATGCCATTATCTTATTTCTTTCTTTTTCTCCCCATCTTTTCTTTCAGAGTGAGGATTTCTCTTTTGCTTTAACCCTTCGCTTGTTTGGATAAAAATTGAGAGGAAAGAAAAATATTGTAGAAAAAATGATAGAAAATATTATTTATTTCTACTTGATTGTGTAAAAAAAA
>JANHAO010005152.1:0-23022 GCA_026873985.1 Saraca asoca | reverse complement strand
CTTTTTCTTATTTTTCATTTATTTGTGTTTTTAAGAAGTTTTTTTGTTGTTCAAACCTGCGGTGAAATTTTTTTATTTTCTAAATTTTATTCCCCCCCCCCCCCCCCCCCCCCGGTGTTAAAACATTCATCTCTATAGTTTAATCTTTCCCAAGTTGTGTAACATATATTATTTGTCAATTAATCTTTCCCCCTTAGTTGACCAATTTGTCATTTTCTTTTCCTTTTATCATGGTATTGTTCCCATTTTGCGGAATGGTTTTCTCTCACTTGTATTTTATGGTTTTGTCTTCTATTATGTTATGCAGCTATCATTTTAGTGTTTTAATTCTTTTTTCTTTGATTTGAATTTTCCACTATATATCCAAATACTGAACATGCATATGAAATTATTTAACCATTATGCAGGTAGTGCTGATACACTGGGAACAGAGTTACTTGAAAGCTTGTTAAAGATGGCACCAAGCAAGGAAGAAGAACGTAAATTGAAGGAATACAAAGATGAGTCACCAAGCAAGCTTGGTCCAGCTGAGAAATTTCTGAAGGCTGTGCTTGATGTACCTTTTGCATTTAAAAGGGTAGAAGCAATGCTTTACATTACCAATTTTGAGTCTGAAGTGGAGTATCTCAGGAAATCTTTTGAAACTCTAGAGGTAATAAATCAAGTTATCCCACACTTTTATATATATATATATATATATATTTCCAGTCTCTGCAATATTTCATATGGTGTCAAAATTAAATCTTAGAAATTCTGAGAACTCTTGTTACCAGATATTCTTGAAAGTGATTAAATATTATTTGACCATTCAATCTGATGTTACATTCTGTCCCAAGACAAGCTCATCAAAATACTAAAGCGAACATAGACTTTTGGGTCGTATAGGCTTTCTCTTAGTCTGTACTGACGAACCTATAAAATTGCTTCAGACTCTTTCTAGGCATAGAAACGGCTGACTTCTGTGCTGTCACAATTTTTTTAATATTCTGCTATGGATATAAAAGGGTCAAAACATAAGAAAGAATTCAAGCAGAATCCAGAAATAAGTCTCATTTGAACTCTTCATAGGGCTTCTACTTGCACACGTCAAAAGTTGAACACTACTTTTGTTCTAGCAGCTAGTTTGTTCTATGCATTTTCTGATAGGTGTCTTTACCAGGCTGCTTGTGAGGAGCTTAGAAACAGTAGAATGTTCTTGAAGCTTCTTGAGGCTGTGCTTAAAACAGGGAACCGCATGAATGTGGGGACAAACCGTGGTGATGCACGTGCTTTCAAGCTTGACACACTTCTTAAACTTGTTGATGTCAAAGGGGCAGATGGCAAAACCACTCTACTGCATTTTGTTGTGCAAGAAATTATAAGAACCGAGGGTGCACGTCTCACAGCTTCCAATCAAATGACTTGCCCTACTTTGAGTGAAGACACCAAGTGTAGAAAGCTTGGGTTACAAGTTGTTTCTAGTTTGAGTTCAGACCTAGCAAACGTGAAAAAAGCTGCTGCTATGGATTCGGAAATTCTCAGCAGTGACGTCTCTAAACTTTCTAAAGGAATTGCGAACATTGCCGAGGTTGTGCAATTGAATGAAACAACAGACTCAGATGAAAGCAAACAAAAATTTTCAGAATCAATGAACAAATTCATGAGAATGGCAGAAGAAGAGATCCTAAAAATCCAAGCCCATGAAAGTGTTGCTTTGTCCCTTGTGAAGGAACTTACAGAATACTTCCATGGTAACTTATCAAAGGAAGAAGCTCATCCGTTCAGAATATTCATGGTGGTAAGAGATTTCTTAACAATACTTGATAGGGTCTGTAAAGAAGTTGGTATGATAAATGAGAGAACTATAGTTAGTTCTGCTCATAAATTTCCAGTTCCAGTTAACCCAATGCTTCCACAACCTTTGCCTGGATTACATGGAAAGAGACAGTACAGCTCTTCAGATGATGATAGTCCATCTCCTTAGACCTATTGAGCCACATGACAAGGTGACTTGTTTGGCTGCATGTGTTGATAACAACCTGTAATCCCAGGTAATTTTGATTGGTCTGTTCTTTTGTCTGTAGTGGCCCAAATGATGTAATATCTTTTTTCTTTTCTTGATGTAAAAATCCATGTACAAAGATTTGAGTTATTTATTATAAATTATATATAGAATGGAAGATTTTCAGATTTCTTGATTTACTGTGTTCAACTCTATATTCCTCCATTTGTAGAGTACGATGTGTAGAAATGGCTATGACATAGTTTCGGTTATTTGTACTGACAACCATTTGAGGGGAATGTTTTCGTGTGGCGCTAACTATGTCAAGAAAGATGTATCATCTATGTACCAAGAAAAAGTTAGTGTGTAATTGTTGGTCCCGAATAGTATAGAATAAAATGATCTTGATTTTTTTTTTTTTCACGTTTGTAAAATGTGTATACTCTCTTTTGAAAATAAATTGAAATCTTATTTAATTTGTAAAAATGGAAGTCTATAAGAAAATAACTTTTTGTATTTAAAAGTTAATTGAATAATTAAGAATTTAATTGAATAATCAGGATTGAATTGAAGATATTAATTGAATGTCAAGTAATTCAAACAAAGTATAATTTTTGAAATATTAAAATAGTTAATTATAATTTAACCAGAATATTTGTGTAGCAGAAATAGATAACAATATAGTAGAATTATAGCAGAATAGCAGAAAAGGTAAATGTGTAGAAAGAATAATCAAGACTCAAGAATTTTTAAAGTGGTTCAACTTCATTTGAAATCGTAGATGAAGTTTATATCCATTGGATCAATCCTTAATTAGATGACTATTTTTATTAATCATAGGAATTAATTGGGCTCTTACATACTAGTTTACAATACAAAATTTTTGAGGCCTTTTGCTAACCTATTACAACATAAGATTTTGATTGAGTTATTATAAACTTAGAACACAAGATTTAACTAGGCTCTTGCTAACCTCTCAACAAACTATGATTAAGCTTATAATTTAGAGATATTCAAAGAATTCAATACACGTTCAATTAATTATAATTAACCTTATAACCAAAGAAGATATAAAGGAAAGATCAACTTCTTCCTTTGTATTTTCGATATCAATCAACCTAGAAATTTGAAATAGAAAACAAGAAATAAGTAAAGGAATATAATACCAAGTTTTGAGATGAATATCTCAAACATCTAATGTGAATTTTTTATAGATTTGATTAAAGATCCTCTAAATTGCTAAGATATATTAAGGTAGTAACGAATTTTATTAAGCTCTGATAGCCCTATGATTTTCACTCTTGAAGAAATGAGATATTGAAAATTGTTATCTGTTAAAATGAGGTAAAGGATATTTATAGAATATGATAACCAACTTTTAAAAAATAACTATTTTTTGATCTTGAATTGATTCGTAGCAGTTATCAACTAATGAATCAATTTGCTTATGAAGATCATGAAGAAGTTCATAACCAAATCGATGCATAAATCGAATCATAGTATTATGTGATCAGGTCATAAATCGATTACCTAATTGATTTAGGGAAAATTTCGAACCTTTGGTAAAACAAATTTTCAAAATTTTTCTTGATGAATCGATTCAAACACATTTTCACAATATTCTCAACATGAATTGATTTGTAAATTGATTCATATAGTAAAAAATGATTTTTATAAAACTTGCACCTATGAAATATCATTTGAAAATATAGTTTGAAAATATTTTGTTTAAACTCATTTCACTTGATTTATTTCTACTTCAGTTTAATCATTTTAGAAAATCATTTGGATCAACTCTGATTAGAACATACTTACAAAAGATCCTAGAAAAATCAATAAAAACTCTAAGACTAATGTTGAATTTTTTAATATTTTGAATGTCACTTGATCAACTTGTATTTGTAAAATAAATAAACACTCAGCACATAATTAGATCATGACATCAATTGAAATTATTTTTTAACATCAAAATTGAAAAAGATATACCTGTAAGATTAACAGTAATGAGTTTATCATGAAATATTTATGCATAATTAGAATTTTAATTTCTTAATATACAAATTATAATTCACATATGATCTTTTTATATAAAATAATTTATTTTAATTTTTATAATATACAAGACCTAATAAATTAGGTTTAAGATAAATTTAGTGAAACTTACACAATGGAGTTAAACTCAATCAAATGGGTTCTACAATATCTCCCTCTATCTTGAACGTTTTTTTTTCCACCGCAAAGGCTCGCTCACCTCATCAATTTACCAAATCAACACCCATTGCCATTGCCAACCTTATTTTTGCTAACAATATTCTGGTGCTCACCACTTTATCCTCCTCCTTCTCCATGATTTTTGTTAGGGTATACAAGTCTAGGGGAGAACCCACCCCAAAAGCCAGGCTATTAGGGGGGAGAGCCCTTAGACTTATATACCACCACCACCACTTTTTTATGGGCGATGTGGAACTCTAACATTGCCGACCCCATTTTGAGCCGACGTCCCAGCGGTTGCACTCAGCGTTGCTTCACTCACCTTTTACGGTCAGCCCCTCCGCCGGTAGCCCTTTCCGTCCCTTCGACTCTCAACGAGAGCACCAATTGTTAGGGTATACAAGTCCAGGGGAGAACCCACCCCAAAAGTCAGGCTATTAGGGGGGAGAGCCCCTAGGCTTATATACCACCACCACCACCACCTTTTTATGGGCGATGTGGGACTCTAACATTACCGACCCTATTTTGAGCCGACGTCCCGGCGGCTGCATTCTGCAACGCTTCACTCAGCGTTGCTTCACTCGCCTTTTACGGTCAACCCCTCCGCAGGTAGCCCTTTCCGTCCCTTCAACTCTCAACGAGAGCACCAATTATTAGGGTATACAAGTCCAGGGGAGAACCCACCCCAAAAGCCAGACTATTAGGGGGGAGAGCCCCTAGGCTTATATACCACCACCACCACCACCTTTTTATGGGTGATGTGGGACTCTAACAATTTTCTATCTCCCCTCACTCAAATTCCTTTTTCTTGCTCTCTAGTGTATTTCAACTTTTAAAGCCACTTCATTTAGAAGCTGTTCCAAGTTAACACTAAGAGAAAATCATATCTTTAATTTGGATTTAATCTTCAACCTACCTTAATTGTAAATTTGTACTTCATTAGGTTACTCTTGCCTACAACAAGAGCCCAACATAATTTAATTTTGAATTTTTTTTTCTTTGTAAACATTATGGCAACAAATTTCACTATCAAATAACGATGATTCCTCTTCCAACTGGTGTGTACTCTATTGAAGTTGAATACAAGAGGGAGTAGGGATGATAGAGAGAGGACGGTAGAGAATCATGGAGGAGAGAAAATAATAAAAAGAGGGAGAACTAGGGAATTAGGAAGAGAGAATGAGCGGAAATTGATGTAAGTTTTAAATTTGTTTCTTTATTGTATAATGTCCCTCCTAATTTGTTGTTCAAAAAATAATTAAAGAGGATTTTTTACTCTTAAAATAGTGGATAATGTTAATCTTCGTAGGAAACTTTAATAAATATATTGACACTCTTAATTGTTTGTCCACTCTCCTTTTCAAGTGTGATTTCCTAAATCAACCTTATTTAATTCTTTTATCTTTTCTTTTATTTTTAAATATATTGTATAATTGTTAAAAAAATTTCACCTGAAATTCCATAGTTTAGAAGATATTTTATAAAATTTTAATTATACAAATGTCAAATTGATATTGAAAATTAGCCTATATTAAAAGTAATAATATTATAGGACTTAATATGACATTTAGGCAAAAAAATGGATGTTAGTTATGTGACCCGTGTAATTGAGTTATCCTATAATCAGTCAGCTTAGTCCAGTCAAGATAATATATACAAGATAAATTCCTACTCTCATCCTAGATAAGTTCCTATAATCTCTCCATCAAGATTCGTAGACAACTTTTCTTAAAGAGTGCAGAGGATCGAGAGAAGTGAATCTATTAGGATTTGCATTTATTCAATTTATTGGATTCACAGTCTACACAAGGTAAATAATTCTTTTTATATTATAATTATATAAATAATTTGTATTATATTTATGCTGTGTGATATGATAAATTAGATCTGGGAAATGATTCAACTGTGATGTAATTTCTTGCAATAGGTATCAAAGTTAGTTATTTCATCATGTTGCATGGTTGGATATTATGTAAATTTAAATAGAAATTATTTATATCATATTACTGTTGAAATCAAGAAAGGTTATGAGTCTAGAATGCAGCAAAATTAATTTGCAATGTTATATGAACAATTTTTTTTTAATATTATTGATATATTATGTATGAGTAAATTTTTAGAATTTGCTTATATTTTATGGTTATTAAAATAGAACCATGAAACCATTTTTTCAAGTTTTTTCTTGAAAGGGGATTTTTGAATTAAGCACTATATGTGTTGTTTTTCTACAAATTGATTTGTGATTTTGTCTCAAATCATCATACTGAATAAAATGCATAATTTAATTTGATTAAAACTTATGTGTGTGAAGCTTTTGAATGAAATTTTGTTAAAAATGTTATTTTTTTGGTCCTGATTTTGAAACACAAAACCAAAACAAATTTTTTTCAATTTTGTACAAATTAATTGGTGAGTTAGCTTTAGATAGGTATTAGGAATAAAACCCACAATATAGTTTAGAAGAATTTGGCCTAAATCAGTTGAATTTTGAACTGGCTTGCACATGGGGTATATTGGGTCTAAAGACCCTTTTTGCAGATTTTTGGGTTTGGAAAAGGTAATAGTAGGCTTGCACAAAGCCCACTTGCATATCAGGTGCAAGTGAATCAGAAGTTGCTCTACAGTGCCCAACCATGACGATGATGACATTGTCAACCCCCACTCTTCAAGGTGGGTTTTTTTTGGACATTTTTCTAGAATTTTCTTGAATTAAAAATTATTTACTTAATATTATCCAATTTATTTGAATATTGATTTGTTGTTTTTTTAACATGAAAATTTTACCATATAATTCCTACATGTTAAGTTATTGTGTGAAAATTTTTTAGTACGATATGTTACTATTTAAGTATTGAATTAATTTTATATGATTATATGTATGTTGTTATTATTATTATTATTATTATTATTATTATTATTATTTAGGGATTATAAATTGCTCATATTATGCCATAAAATTTTACGTAATTGTGTACCTGCTTATCATGGTACTAGTTATGTGAAATTCTATAAAAAATGGGATGATCTCTATTATTAGTCAAGCATAAGATGACATGAAGAAAGAAAAGGTTTATAGTACTCATTTCATGTCACATGGATCAAGTGTTGAGTGTGGGAATAAGTCACATTTGAAGGATAATGAAGGTAAAACCAGTTTTGAGAAGAAGAAAACTAATGTGAAAGCATAACACTATAGACCTAAGATGCCTATATTCAAGGAGAACTGTAGATACTGCAAGAAGTATGGGCACAAAAGGCAGAATGTTTTAAACTCAAGAAGTGGATTGAGAAGAAGAAATAAGGTATTGAGAAACAAGAAGAAGCCAAATGATGGAGAGTTGATAGTCAAATTGGAAATGGAGATAAAATACAAATGGAACATATAGGAGTAGTGGTTTTAAGTTTATCTTATGGTCATGCTTTGGAGTTAAGAGATACTATTTATGATTGGTTCTAGTTTTTTAAGTGATGGCTTATATAAGATTGATTTAGGCCCTATTTTTGTGAATTTAACAAATACTATGGTTGGAAATAAAAAGGGTAGAATCAATGTGAGGTATAAGCATTTGGGTTATATTTCCTAATAAAGGATGAAATGACTAATAAAAGAATAAATTCTTCATGACTTGGGCTTCTCTGTTTTGGTATGTGTGTTGATTGCATCAAAGGAAAACTCTATGCCAGAGCTAGAAAAGAAAGGAAAACTAAAAGAAAATATGTTTTGGAGTTGATTCACACTAATGTTAGTGGATTGATTATGCCAAACACTATAGGTAGATACAAACACTTCATTACTTTCATTAATGATTATTCGAGATTTGATTGGGTGGAACTCCTCCATGAAAAATTAGAATTATTAAATGCTTTTAAAGCATTTAAGATTATGATTGAACTTAGATTAGGAAAGAAGATTAAGTGCATCAATTCTAATAAAGGTGGTAATGACAAATTTACCTATTTATTGAGTTTTGGTAATGATAGATTATTAGTTTTTGGTAGTTTCTTTTCAACCACATGAACATAATATTTCCAGGGGGATTATGGGTCTTTGCCTTTCAAAATGAAAGCCTTACATTGGTTGAACTCAAATGGTAAAAGAAAATATTAGTGGTTGAACAAACTCTTGAAGCTACATTGACTTTTCTTGTTCTCAAATCCATAAAATCCTTAATGATGATGAAATAATATGGAAGATGAAGTTAGAAACCCATCAAAACTTAATTTTGTTTAAAAAATGCCTTACACAGCTTCATTAACTTACAATTTGCATTGTTTGGTGAATAAGTGCATATTGTAGACTCAAATTTTCCAACAGAGTCTAGATAACATCCACAACTTGGGACCAAACGGATTTGAAGAGAGAAATGGAGGAAAAATCAAAGAGGCGTGGTGGGTGAGAGAGGGAGAAGAAGATAGAGAGAATCAAATTTTCAAAGTGAGAAAAAAATTGATGGAAAGATCCGCTCATTTTCCCATTAAAATTACCAAGTTACCCTTTGTGTTTAAATTGACATAGAAAAAATAGATTGAATTTTTTATCCAAATGAAAAAGTGGAGGATGCTAACCTCTATACAAAGGTGTGGAGGTCAGCAATCCCTATGTATATATGATATGAGTTATACAAATATGCATGACCAAAATGTTTTACACCTAAAGATGGGTTAGTTATTTATGTCCATTGATTAGTTGTACTTAACTTCTTTATTAATATTTTTCAGGTTAATAAATTTTGTAATAGTTATATTAGATAAGGGATACTTCATGATTACATATGATTGAAATCAGGTATGTGGTTTCCTTGACATATTTTAGTAGTTAGTTTTAGAATAGGTTTTATTATTTCTAAGGAAATTAGAAATCATTTATTTAAAGTGATTTTTGGTAAAAATTTGTATATCATGAGTTTTAAATGCAAAGGTGCCAAAAATTATGATTTATGTATTGTTTTCATATTATGAAAGAATCTTCAATTATGGATTGCTCATTGGTTTATAGGTCACTATAAGGTGATTCTTGTCAATCATACTCTCAGATTTCAAGATATGGCAAATTGTTAGTTTTAAATTATTATGATCTAAAAACTATGTAAAAGTCTTTAAATAAGTATAAGTTTTAAGTATGTTTTAAATAAGCTTATATGGACCACAATATCTATTTTTGTACCAATTATTTTACAATATAAAATCAATTTCTTTTCTTCCTTTATTTGTTCCTTTTAAAAAAAGTAATAAAACTGTTAACGATAGAATTTGGTTTAGTCCAAATCTGGCCAACTTGAAGAGTTCTTAAGGACTCAAACTACAATCCAGTTATGCAAATGAAGAATGACAGGCTAGAGAGGAAGAACAATAAGAATGCAGAAGGATTGTTAACATGGTTCGGCTAAAATTGGGCAGCACTAGTCCCTACATTCATTGTATTATTTTATTGATCAGAAGGAATTTCCACAGAGTTTTAGTATCTATTTTTGGGGCCTCCTTTATAATGATCTCCTCCCTCCTATTTATAGAGGCTGGGAGGTTGCAAATGTAATTATACAAGTTGTATTTCTGTTATATCAAAGATGTAATAAATGTAAATGGCAAGTATGGCTTCTACAAATTGGCTTTTGTAAACTGCTAACTGACTTCAGTAGATTGCTTTCTACGAGTGAGCTCGTGTTAGCTACTTCTTACAGACTGACCCTATGAATCTTGGTCTGAGAAGGTGAGAAGGTGCTTGCTTCAGGTTTTCTCTCAATAAGCCCTTAACTGGGTGAGATGTTACATCTCGTGAGCCGGGACTCTAGGCTTAGGGTCATTGTTGGCTTTTGGTTAGCGAGATCGAGCTCGTGAGCTCACTTCTGGCAATGCAAGCTTGTGCAAGGTGAACTATCGGTATGCGAGTCGGCCTTGTTCCTTAGTAAGCTGGGGCTTCAATCTTGTCGTGTGCTTTTGTTGCTCGTGATCTAATGGGCTTACTTTTTTCTCATTTAGTCTTACCTGTTGCTGGGCCTTTGCCAGCCTATTTCGCGTAGTACCAAAAAATACCTATAATATTAGCCCCTTAACTCTCAGCTTGATTTATAGGCTGGGCGTTGCAGTTTGCTGGCAAAGGCTTCATTTGTGGATTATTGTGCAGTCAAAGTCTTTGTTGTTAGCCTGTTGTTTCATCTACTCTAGGCCATACCTTCTACTGTACGTGCTTCATAGCCATTGGCGAGTTTGCCTCATTTTCTTTGAAGGCATTTAATGAAGAATAATTGGACTTTTTCTGGACTCTTTAGTGAAACCAGGCTGGTCTTATTTAAGACATGGGAAGTCTTTCATACTTCTTCACTGAGTGACCTAATGGGTGCCTTAGATAAGCCCTCTTTGTTTTTGATGTTCTGCCTTTCTAGTGAGGTGTGTATGGTCTGCTGCGTAGGAAGTCTTCATGGGTAATCCTTCTTCAAGGATTTTGAAAAATCTTACGTAGATCTTAGATTATTTCCTCATAGTTATTCTATGAGGTTTGATCTTTCCAGCCATGCTCCCCTGCTTCTCAATCTAGGAGGGATAGGTGTGTTGGAAAGGAGTCATTAGTTGATGAGGACGATAAGAAGAAGATTAAGGAGCTAGCATGCTTATCAATCTTTCAGCTGGTGGGAGTTTGCCTTTTGGAAATCGGCCTTTTTTTTAGACTGTGGCTGCTATAGGCTTGTTAACTTGTATTTTGACTCTTTCTGATGTAAATTTACCTCGTTTAGTGAGGCTTTTAATGAATGAGCTTTTTTTTAAGTCTCTAATGTTGTATTATTCATTATGTGTATCTCAGATGATAATGCAAGTTCCTGCAAATCACAACTAAATAAAATGTTTAGACAACTAGTCAGCTATATTTTTCATTTAATAATGAATCTGGGCATCTGAGTGCCTTAGGCAAGTAATGAATAAAATGCTTAGGCAGGTTGCATGAAAATTACGCCTGGTCGTACGTTGCATGAGAGCTGCGAGCTATAGGTCCCATGAAAGTTGTACATTATAGACCATGCCATGGCAATCTTGTTGCTCAGGCTTATAATGAGTTTTTTTTAGTGGCTTTGTGCCTCAGTAAGCTTAGGGCTCTTTGTCGAAAATGAGTTTATTTTAGTGCCTTAGCGAGCTCAAGGCTCTTTGCTGGAAATGAGTTTATTTTAGTGCCTAGCGAGCTCAAAGCTTTTTGCTATGTTGGAAATGAGTTTATTTTTGCACTTCTACACCTTAATGAGCTTAAGGCTTTGTTGGAAATGAGTTTATTTTAGCACCTCTGCACCTCAGCGAGCTCAAGGCTTTATTGGAAATGAGTTTATTTTAGCACCTTCGAGCCTCAGCAAGCTCAAGGCTCTACTGAAAATAAGTTTATTTTAGTGTAGAGCTTAAGGCTCTGCCAGAAATGAGTTTATTTTAGTGCCTCCATACTTTAGTCAGCTCAGGGCTTCACTTGAAATGAGTTTATTTTAGCACCTTCGTTCCTTAGCTAACAAGCTAGCAATGACATCGTGTTTTGACTTCATCAACAAAGAATAATTTTCTTCTTGAATAGAATGGCATTCTACTGAAAATTATTAGATAGATAGATTTGCATCTCATTCATTAACTTTCGAATAGCATTATAATATTAAAATATTATTTTAATTGAAGGCCCTTGCTCTTAATCAGTAATTCGTTAGGGCTATCGAGGTTACTGCTTAGAGGGTCAGACTACATATTCTTGTAGGCGACCTCTTTTGATGAGATCCTCTATGGCATCCCCTAGTGCCCAACATTCCTAGGTGTTATGCCCAATCTCATTATGATAGGCATAAAATTTATCTTTGTTGCTCTTGAATCTATCAGGAGTCCAGAGGGGCTTGGACTTTCTGAAGTCTTCTTTGTTTCTCTCTGCCGCAAAGATCTTGTCTTAGGTGTTAGACAAGATACTGTAGCTTTCATAATGACCTTGATGTTAAGGTCGCTCAATTCTTATTTTCTTTGCGAGCTAGATGTTAGAGTCATCTTTTTGGCTATTGTTGCTCCTCTTCTTGCTTTAAGGGGAGTTGTATTCCTTGTCTTTTTACATAGGCTCCTTCGTGCCAAAAGTTTCCTCTCACTTGATTTACTTGGCAGCTTAATCACAAAATTCAGCTAGATCTCTTATCAGGGACTTGTATAGGCTTTTATACAACTTTCCTTTTTGTGGAGTTCCACAGAATTTGTTGCCAAAATAGTTTCTTCAGAGGGATTTTCTACTGAACTAGGCTTGAGCCTAAACCTGGCAATGTAGTCCTTTAGAGACTCATGCTTACACTGAAAGATCATCGTGAAGTGGTAGAGGGCATGAGCTACCTCTTCAACATCCAGTACTGGTTGATGAATTTTCACTGACATTCTTCCCAACTGTTCATTGAGTGAGTTGGAAGGATTCTAAACCATGCTCGAGACACACCCTTAGAGTTGTTGGGAAAACTTGGCATTTAATCAAAGGGTCAATCGTTTGCAAATCCATTTGAACATTGAATGCATTCAAATGGTCATAAGGATTAATGTCCCCATTGTATGGTGGGATCATGAGAACTTTGAGTTTGTGAAGGAAAGGTTGTGTTTTGATCTCTTTGGAAAATGACAACCTTTCCTCATAATGAGATCGATCATTCAGAGCTCACAGACATTCCTCCAAATGGTTTACCTTCTGAAACAACTTTTCCACCAACGGATCCTATGCTTCAGATTGTTGGCCAGAAGATTGTTGGTTCCTTTGACTCTTGGTCACAAAAACAGTGACATAAAGTTTGCTCTTATGAGTAGTGACCTAAGGAAACTTCTTGATTGGCTTTGCCCGAATGTCCAATTTACTGCTACTGGTGAACGTTTTCGTGTGTAGCAACCTTAAGTTGCCTTCGCACACCTTGAGCTTGGGCTTGTGCTAGCACTGTGATTGTTCTAGTCAATTCTCCCATCATATTTTCTAATTTTTCATGGCACTGATGCCATGTTTATGCTTAATCGATGCCATTAACAACAGTAATAGGTTGATAAGAGTTGGCTGGGGGCAAGCCAGTAGCAACACCTATGATAGGAGTTGTGGAGGAGTCTGTTGTAGATACATGACCTTTTGGCTAATCAACCAAAGTGTTTGAAGCTTTGGTGGCTCTTCCTCTCGCCATTAAAACTACACAAGAAATCAACCAAAATATAGAAAATCAACCAAAAAACAGATGAGTCCCCACAAATGGCACCAAAATGTTGATGGTGGAATTTAGTTCAATCCCGAAGAGTTTTTAAGGATTCAAACTACAATTTGGTTGTGCAAATGAAGAATGAAGGGTTAGAGAGGAAGAACAATAAGAATGTAGGTGGATTTTTAATATGGTTTGGCTAAAATCGGGCAACACTGATCCCTACGTCCACAGTATTATTTTATTAATCTAAAGGAATTTTCATAGAGTTTCAGTATTTATTTTCAGGGTCTCCTCTACAATGATCTCTTCCTTCTTATTTATAGAGGTTGAGAGGTTACAAATGTAATTACATAAGTTATATTTCTGTTACATCAAATACATCAAGTAATAAATGTAAATGACAAGTACGACTTCTGCAAATCAGATTTTGCAGACTGCTAGCCAATTTCTGTATATTATTTTATACGAATGGGCCTGTGTTAGCTATTTTTTACAGATTGGCCCTACAAATCTTGGTCTAAGAGGGTGATTGCTTTAGGTTTATCCTTGGGAAGCCCTAAGTTGGGTGAGATATTGCATCTTGTGAGTTAGGACTCTCGATCTAGGATTGCTATTGGCCTTTGATTAGTAAGATTGAGCTCACTTTTGGCAATGGGAGCTTATGCAAAGTGAATTATTGGCTTTGCAAGTCGGGGCTCATTCCTTAGCGAGTTGGGGCTTCTGTCTTGTCCTGTGCTCTTGTTACTAGCAATCTGATAAGCTTAGCTCTTTTCTAATTTAGTCTTATTTGCTATTGGGCCATTGCCAGCCTATTTCGTGTAATACCGAAAAATACCTATAACAAAAATAAAGAAGTGTTCCCCTTCTTGTCTCTATTAAACACAGGGATGTTGAGAGAAAGGAAGAACCTAAGTAGACCTAGTTGAAAACCTTTGCCATAGCTGTTCTGCTTCTATCTTCATTTCCAACCACCGTTTGTAGCATTGTCTAGTGAATTTTAGTGACTGTTTGTCTTAATTTGGCACTAGCAATCATGAGTTCTGCTATTACCTAGTTCGGTCTAGTTACTTAGCTTGGGCCAACAATAAGTCACAGCTCAAATCAAGCTTCCCTTAGGTCCATTAGAGGTAAATGAACATTTTTCTACCTTTAATTTCACCTCTCATTAGCTTTACACTGAGTTTCCTTATGTTTTTCTAGATGACTAGCATTAATCCTAAACCCCCAAATTAGGGAATTTTAAGTTTGCATGTGGAAGGACAATGAAATGGCTGAATTTTAGTAGCGCTAAGTGAGGTTATGCTAAATTTTGATCCATTATTAAGTTGAATTTCAAAAGGGTAGCTACCTATTTTCTTGGAAGTAAGATATTAACTTTCAAAGGCTAACTCAAGGTGAGTAAATTACTTACTCTCATTACACTTATAGAATATACAACTTCCTTATGACTTAAGTCAATTTGAAATTATTTAATGAATATATTGAAAGTGTGCCACATGGAGAATTATATGTTTAAGTGAAGTGTATGAATGTGGAATTATGTGTTAATTGAAGAGTATGAATGAAGGGTAGTGTATTCACTTGAAGTGTGGGATGTGGAATTATGTATTTATTTGAAATGTAAGATTGTTGAAAGTTGGAAAGCTTGTAATTGCCATGGTTATGAAAATGAGCAAATAATACAATTACTTCTCATCTATGATTAAGTAATGTGTGTTGAGTTGGTTTAAATTTCTTGTTGCATTCAATTGGATTCTTAAAAAAGAGCTCTTAGGAAACCTCATAAGTGCACTTGCAACTTTTAAAAGAAAAATGATATGGCCATTATAATTGATGAAAGGTTAAGATGAGAATAATTGGTGAAGTGAAAAGGATGGATTGGAGATTGTAATTAGAAATTGAAAAAAAAATTGGAAGGGTAGGTTGACTAAGTTAACTTTCTTTTAGATTTAAATTTCAAATTTTAGAATTTTGTGTCTTCCTCTTTTTGATTTGCGAGAATTGTGAATGATTGATTTATTAAGTAGAAAACTCCATGCTAACATTTGTTACATGATTATGGAACACGTATAATCTTGTGGCTCATTTGAAGAAATGGTTGTTTGATTAGTTAATTGATATGTCTAAATGCCTTGTACATATAAATGATGGGTATGGAATCCAACCAAAAATTTGCTATTGCAACATTGAAGCCAAGTACTAATAGCTGTATGTAAACTAATTTAAAACCGTGAATATGTTAGTACAACATTTGACAAGCCTGCCCAAAGAAGGGAATTTTAAGATAGTAAGTAATTTATTTACTAGTTTTTTTTTAAACTTACTATATTTTCTTTTGAAAATGTTTTAGGTTGCAAATTTGCCCTATTGTGTGGATCACTTCAAAGGAGATTGGAAGCATAAATCTTGGAAAAACGATTGGCAATAGAATGGTCCCATGTGTGCACATGTTTGAGTTAATGTATTATGACATATTTTAGTGTCTTATGACTTGTATTCTTGTGAGAAATTATGAGGTTGAAAATAGGTTGTAAGGAAAGTATTTGACCCTAGAAAACTTCAGAAAAATAGAAAATTTTGTCAAAATTTTTATAGAAACCTTTTGAAAAGTTTATAAAGATAAATTTTCTAGAAAATTTGAAGTACTTATTTTTTTAAAGTTTTATTTTGTAAAACATCTATTGCAATAAAAAACAATTATTTTATTAGGTTTGATCAAAGATCCAATGGAACTTATAAAATGCGATATGAGTCCATATGTAGTATAAGGCTTATAAGATGTCATTGGATATATCCCTATACTAGTTACGCTTTATAGTTGGAGTGTGCCAGTGATATAACAATTTGAAACTTAAATTAAAAAATAATTACCAATAGTTCAATAAAACTGTATGTGAGATGACCCCTTTTATATGGACCTCTATATTTTAAGCATATGAAATTGCTTTCATATCAATAAAATATAAAAAGAAAATTAAAAGAAAAATAAGTATACATGAAGGCTCAAAACCCCTAATCTATGGTGTGACGAGCCTCCCATTTTACCCATTGAAATGTCTGGCTTTACTTGGTCTTGGACATCAACATTTATAAGAAAAAGGTTGTAAAAGCACCTTCTTTCCTAATTTGTAGCCTGGAAATAGTCATAGCTTTCATTGAAGTTCAAAGTGACCTTTTTTTAACACAATTGCCAATGCTATTATGATGAAAGAATGTTGACGGACGATGAGCCTCTACTATTTGGATGTAATTTGGCCAAAATCTAGTGAAGCTTGTAAAAAAACATGAATCCAATTTTTGATACTTGTAAAAACAATTTAACCACCCATTAATTCACTTTAATTTAGCAAATTTATTTTGGATTATTATTGGGTAAATTAAGCTAATTGATTCCCATAAAATTCTTGTACTAAAACAAAATAACCATGCTAACTTAAAAGTCACAACTCGTAAACCTTAACATAAAACCCAAAATTTTAAACTCAAAATTCTCTTCATATACACAATGATACTATACGATTCAAGGTACACTGGATTTGTGAGTGTATGAATTATAAAAAGCCCTTGATCAATTTTTGATAAAACACAAGGAATGAAAAAAATTCATGTAAAGAACTTCAACCTATAAACCAAAAATAAAATAACAAGATTCTTAATCTACAAGTGATGATTTTTAGTGATTCAAAGTGGGTAATATTCATGATAATGTAATTTGTAAAAATTCTAAAACAATGTCTTTCGGTTACATGAAAAACATGAAATTTCAAATCATACAAAAACATTATGACATAGATCATGACAAATCACTAAATTAATCATACAAATTTACTAATTTGGGTCCTAATTTTATACAAAAAGCTTTGATGCCACATGTAAGAAAATTATATATTAACTTGTAGAGAATTTTGAACACCAACAACTAAGCAAAAACATACCTTTTAGTGAACTTCATAAAATTATCAGTGTGCAAATGTTCTCCTATATTGTATGACTTTCAATGGGACTAATCAATACGACGATAGATAGGAGTGGAGAGGAGACTTAGCCAACATAGAAAAACTTTAACTAGCCCTTTTATCATAGAATAGTGAAAGGTATAAGCCTATATTTTAACCATCAAATAGATTAATCTACAATCATGTATTTATAAGCTTATAATTAATGATAGATCACTTTATTAGATTTAAATTCCAAAAAATAAGCCTCTTGGGTTAATCAATATGACAATGGATAGGAGTGAAGAGGGGACCTAGCCAATATAAAAAAACTCTAACTAAGCCTATTCTTTAACCATCAAATACATTAATCTACAATCATGTATCTATAAACCAATAATAAGCAATAGATTACTTTATTAAACTTGAGTTTTAAAAAATAAGCCACTTAGGCTAGTCAATACAATGATAGATAGGAGTGGAGAGGGGAGCTAACTAATATAGAAAAATTCTAACTAACCCTCCAATCACAAAATAGTAAAAGGTACAGGTTTATACTTTAACTATCAAATACATTAATCTACAATCAAATATTTATAAATCCATAATAAGTAATAGATCACTTTATCATACTTGAATTCCAAAAAGTAAGCCTTTTCAATTATTATTTGGCTAATTTTATTAAAATCAAAATACTTATAATAAACAACTACTCACACAAAAAAAATTCTAATATAATATATTTTTATTTAATATTTCTTGGTTGTACAAATACATAGGAAAAAAATCTAGTTAATTAGTTTTTATATAATCTCATTAATTTTATTTATTTTATTATTGGCGTGCTATATTTTAGCTATAACAATGGGGAGGGGGCTCGATCATCTCGTTGGCCTTCTTCCTTTTATTATTTCTACTGGTGCAACTCGTGCCGTTTTGGTGACTTTGTCTCTGCTCCCCTGTTTCACTTTCTCCACGTATCTTACATGGCTTCACCGACTTACTTCTTCTAGCATCTAGAGCTACTCTTCTCTTCTGAAACATTCGCGTTCCACTACCTCTCTCTCGCTTCTCACCAGGCCTTTCGTCACTTTTACAACTCTTCTCCTGGAGGCTCTAGCTCCAATAGACCGCAACATCAACAAGCCAAATCTTTTCTTTCCCATTCCTTCTCTGCTATACTCCTCCCCATCTTCCTTATTTTCTGAAATTTGGACGATAAGGTGGTGTTTGGTGGCTCCAACATCAAGTGCACAAGATCCAGCATCACGACGATGATGCCGAGGACGATTTGATGGTAGACGGTATGCTCGTTTGATTTTTTTTTTTTTTAATTTAGTACAAAATTGGTTCTTCTGCTTATAAATCACTGCCAGACTTCTACTGAGTAAAAAACTAGGTTTCAATAATGCTTCTTTGTTCGAGTCCCTGATTCTTGACCGAAAATTATGACCTTTGTTTGTCTTTCTATATAAATTGATTATGGTTTATAGTTGCACACTAAGTGTTTGAATGTTTTTCTAAGTGAATTAAAAAGTGTGTAGACACCATGTAGGTTTGATAATTGCCAATAGATTATTGGTTTTTGACAGATGTAAGCTTCAAACGGTTTTAATTTGAATGCAGATAAATCTACACACTTTTATTTACAAGTGTGAAGTGAAAATCATGGAACAAGTAACACTACATCAAAAGCGGAGACATCTAAATTATAGTTCTAATTTCTTAATTAGTTGGATAGTCATAGATTGTAACTTAAATTGCTTGTATTAAATTTCTATTTAACTAAGATTATAGTAAGTTTGTTGTAACTACCACACTGCATCAAAAGTAGGGAGCTCTAAATTGTAGTTAACCATGCTCTAATCTCTTAGTTGAATAGTCTTGGGCTGTGACTTAAATTACTTTTATTAAATTTCTATTTATCCAAGATTATATTAAATTCTTGTAGCTTCCATTTTTTTACATTTGTTTCATCGGTCTGGTCAATAATTATTTCGTTGTCATGGTTGCAAATCAGTAGCACTAGAGCAGCAAATTCCTCTTGTTTGTACTTGAAGAGGAATTGCTGAGTTATATGATATGGCTGAATTTGCCTTCCATTTACATACCATCTCTTTGTATGACTAGTAGGGGTAAGCTTTATTAAAGTTTTAGCCATCTTTATGGTAATTGAAGTCTGGTCTCAGCAACACATGGTTTCTGTGGTATTTACTTGAGCATTGTACATGGTTATATGAAACCCCTTCTTTCCTTTAATTAACATATGAAACTTTTTTATTTGTTTTTGCATCTAATATTTTGAAAGGGCAATGTGCCTTGCTTATTGCAAGTATGAATTGCTATTTTACCCAAGTTCACTGTGATTAAAGCTCATTACTTGCTTGTAAACCATTGCCTGTCAAGCCAGTATGGTGATGGATGTCTATTAAGATTATATACTAACATATTAGACCATTTGATGATGCTGAGTGCAAAATGGATGAAATCTTTGCTTTGTTGGAAGAGTTTAAAAGCAATAAAACCAAGTGTTTTGAACTAGTAGAAATTGTTGGTCATATTGTTGAATTCAGGTATTTTTTTTTGTGTAGTAACCATTTGATACTTCATTTTATTCCGTTATCCTGAAGAATTCAAGTTGATGAATTTACTTTCATAGGCAGCGCGGATCAATATAGTAGCAGATTTATTCAACAAAAGATTGAAACAGCAACTGCTAAAGCAAAAAACTGGTTTATCAAGAAATCATGCCATAAGCTTTTGCTTTGATGATTGATGTGTTTTGTACTATGTAGCTGAAAAGGTAATTGATGCTTTCCTTTCCAAGCATATTGTATTTAGTTTCTTTAGTGGACCTTGTCTGAGCAATAATCAGTATATTGCAGTTTTTTGAGCATGGACTTGCATCCCAGAGAAGAAAATTAACAAACAAGCTTTTCGGCCATGTTCTGACTCTTAGCCTTTAAGTATATGGTTGTCAGGTGATCCAAAAGGTATGGACAAGTTTGGATCCCACTTATTGATATTTCTTTCTATGGCTCTCTATCTGTACTGTTCTGAATATCACACATTTATTTTATCCTCCTTTTTCCTATTTTGCATCCCTTTTTAGACAATAAAAGTTTTTGATCTGGACCAAAAGATAAAAATGGTTACGCTACCAGAATGATAACCATGTCATACAGAAGTGTATTGAATATGTCCTGGAAGATGCAATCCACTTTATTGTCTCAAGTTTTGTTTTGATCAAGTTGTCACAACGACTGTTGGGTGATACAAGTTGGGCTTTATAATTGCTTAACCTTTTACAACTTTTATGCACTTAAGATTGAAGGTCATATAATAATGCCTTTATCATGACAGAGAGTACTGGAATATTGTAAATACCCTAACACAAAGTTATGGATGAGATTTTAGGAGCCATTGACATGTTAGCTCAAGATCAGTATGTCAATTATGTTGTTCAGGTTCTATTCTATTCTGACTCCACTTAAATATTGTGCTTGTTGCTGCTGCAACTATTAAAATGGAAGGGTAAATATGTTCTTATTTTCATTTGATTGTTTGGTTTATTGGAATGTGGATTTTGTTTGCAATCTCTGCTGCTATCATGTCTTTGATATAAGGATTGATATGGATTCCTACAAGTCTGGTAATTGATACTTTCTACAATACATGTCCACTTCTTACTTAATTAAGCACCATGACGTGTAATATGTCATGACTTATCTAGAATCAGACTTTTTAATATCTTTTGGTGTTTCATTTGCATTAAATATGTTCCATCATTATTATTAGTAAATATGTTCCATCATTATTAGTAGTACTAAAACTTCATATGTAATTTACTTTCTTATTTGGATATGTAGATATGACTCAAATGAATTAAAAGGTAGTAACCTCTCAAAATTCTCAAGTTGGAGAAAATTGCACATGCTACTATTTTTTAGCTTAATTCTTTTGCCCCTTATTTATAGCACCTAAGTTATTGTTCTAGCTTCCCAACAATAATGTCTTCTTACTTTGTTTCCAATAATTTATCGTTCTTATTTTGAAGTAATGAATATCTATTGCTATTTTTTTTAAGTTACTCTCTTTCTAAGTGTCCACCATTGTTTGAGCTTGTAATTTGTTCACTCTTGCTTGCTTACCTGCTTGAGTTATAGAAATCAAGAAGTCCTATTGTCTTAGGCCTTTAGTATGACATATAAGAACTTTAGTGAACTACATTGCACAGCATAATTATAATCTCACCTTAGTATCAGATGTAGCCATATAGGAACTATAGTGAACTGTACTACAAAGGACAACTATAGTGTCAGTTCCCTTTAGACTTTGGAGACAAATGGGCATGAACATATTACAGGGCTTGATCTCATTTTACTATTTGCTTTTATAAAAAGCGAGGGAGTGATTACCGACCTTAAATCAAGTTCAGCATGGAGGGCTAGCAAGGAATCAAGCTAGCTCGCAAGTAGCTTGCAACTAAATTCGAATTTTGACTCAATAAGCTAAGTTCACGAGAGAAATGAATGATACATGAATTGAATTATCTAGCTCATGTTGTTAATAAACTGAGCTAGCTTGGTATATAAACATATATTATATTATAATATAATATTTCTAAATAAAATATTTAAAAAATTTATTATAAAATATAATATATTTTTATTACTAATATATTACTTTATTTCTTATATATGTGGTTGTGATTTGTAATATAACTTCATATTTTGAAACAAGTTGCCATTTATGCAACATCAAGTATTATTAAAATATGAGCAATAGTATTATAATACTATCTTCTGTCATTCATTTTTTATTATTATTCTATATTGATAAGTTGCTAAATATATTTGTTTTCATAAGTTTTTTAAACTATTAAATTATGAATAAAATATTCCAATGTTACAATTTAAGTTTAATGAGTCGAATCGAGTCGAGCCGAGCCACTCATGAATTTAATCCAAGTCGAATTTGAGCTGAATAAATTAGCTCGAATCACATTTGACCCGAACTATGAGCTGAGGAAATTTAAATCGAATTAAGCCTGAGTTGATACTAGCTGAGCTCTACTCGGCTCATTGCCAATGCTAACAACTTGCTTATAATCATCGAGCCTTAAAATGGACTATACAATTATCAATTGTTATTTAATAGTATGCTACAAACCTGGAACTTATGTGGCTGACTTTACTTTTCAGTTTGTTAGACTAAATTTTCGTTCCCTTTTCCACAAACATCGATGAAGTGAGAGAAAATTTACCTTTTGATGGTAAGCTATAACATATTAAGTTATTTTTCTGAGATTTCTTGTTTAAGGTGAGACAAGAATTTTGTAAGTGAATTGTTTTGATTGATTTAATTTTATCTTTTCCTTCCAAGGTTGTCGTTATTGTCAGTTTCTTTGTTGGTTCTCATGGTTAGGATGCCATTTGATACTCCTTCAACCATATTTATTTCTATAAGGAAAAGCCCTTATGTCACGATTCGGGTGGTTCACAAGCTTAGACCGTGCGATGCTTGTAATCTACTACCTGAAAGCAAGCCAGCTATTGGTTAGTCCCTTGCACCAAGGGACAAAGTATCGGGTCACAAAATATTAAATTGCATAGCGGAAGATAAACAATCAAGCCAACAATCCATTCGCACAAAAGGGGCAAGCATAACACATTTCATAGCACAAAGCAAGCCATCACAATCACAATAAGGCAACCAAGAATGCAACAAATGCAAT
>JANHAO010005151.1:0-23024 GCA_026873985.1 Saraca asoca | reverse complement strand
AGGTGGTTATAAGAAGTGGATGATGTATCATCTTTGCCATTCTGTAGAACAACAATATGACAAAGGGACTTGGATTCTGACTCCTGAATATCCATCCCCGAAATTTTGGGCACCATTAACTCATCATTGACAAAACTGTTTTGTGTTTGCTCCTTAAAAGCTAAATCTTCAATATCTTTACATGTTTCTAAATCAGCAGGTTCACAGGATACAGATCTGTTCAGGCTGGATTGTACATCAGCAAAAGCAACTTCTAGTTGATCCACTAACTTTGGTGCTTCCAGGTCTGTCAAAGATTTGCTAGCACCAGCTTCATTGACTTCCACATCTTTTTCATTAGGATCTATGAAAGTAGAAAGTGATTTTTCTAAACTCATAAGAGAAGGTACAGAATCATTAGAAACAATTTCCTGTTGATCCACCACCGTCTGTGCCCCAAATGCTGTCAAAGATTCTTTAGCAGCAACCTCATTGACTTCCATCTCTCTCTCATTGTCATCCATAGAACTAGAAGTAGAAGTTGATTCCTGTGCATATCTAGGATTCCACATTATGATGGAAGAAGCCATATCTGAAGATGTTTCCAGTTGATTCTCCCTCTTTCCAGCCTCCAACTTTGTGAAAACTTCAGTCAATTCTACCCCATTGGATTCCACTTCCATCTGATGGGAATTTGAGGAGCCCGGACTCAAAGATTCCAGACCTGAGTCTGTACACCTAACGATATTTGCATCATTTTCAGCACTATCAACAGGGGGAACATCAGCCACAACTCCATTTTCTGGTTCAACCTTTTCAGTCCCCAAATCATTTTTCATTATATGATTCATTAACCCTTCAGAATCCAGAGAAGATGGATAATCATGATGACCACCATCTTCAATTGCATCCACACTGTAATTAGATCCCTTTATTTCATCATGATGTATCATTTTTGATATCTCTTTCACATGTGCTTGCTGATCATAACACAATACTTCAACTCCTGCTGAATCCGGTTCATCTTGGGAACTGTCACAAGCCACATCTGAGCATTTTCCCCCTTTAAAGCCACTAGCTGGTGAAGTCTCCTCCACAGGAGATAAACCTTCCATGCTAAGTCGAGTAGCTTTCAAAACAGCTTCAGATTTTATGTCTAGGTTATCAGGCAGCAGCATATTACCTGAAGACAAGTCTGATGGTGTAGATGGGCAATTGGGATGCTTTCCTGGAGAACCATTTTGAGATTCCAGTGACAACACATTGACCTCTGAATGGTAATCGTGTTGATCTTCAGGAGCTGATTCTAGAGCATTTGAAACTTGTAATAAATCATTTGAATCAAGATATGAATCACCATCATCCACTTTATTCACAGGATTTTTTTCAGAAGTAACCGTAGGGGAGACATCCTCTTTCATGAGGGAGGGAGCATTGGGCGCAGATGCTATACAGTCAACAGGATAGTTCCTGTCTTCATCTGATTGATATTCAACAGGGACAGAAGGTTTTTCATCAAACTGAGTCAATGCAGATAGAGCAGCTGATGAGGTGGCTCCATAATCTGAATGCAATGACATATGTCCTGAAGTCTTAGAGGAGGCTTGTCCATAATCAGGCATCTCCTCTTCCTCAACATGTGTGTCACCACAATCAGTCTTTTGTGACTGAACTATTTGGGGAAGCACGTTGGGTTGTTTAGCTTCAATCTCAGATGCACAACATTTAGTAGATGATAGTAATCCCAGTGCTTTGTAGCCATCTGATTCTATATTTTCAACCACAGGGCCCAAAGAATCAGAGTGAGAAAAACATAATCTATCTTTCTTGAAAGAACTATTTTCATCTGACACTGAGGATTTTCCAATAGACTCAGAATCTGAAAAATGAGCTTGAAGTTCCATGCGTTCTTCATTTTTATCTTTTTTCAATGAACTGCTTTCATCTGACACAGAGGATGCTCCAATTGACAGAGAGTCTGAAAACTGAGCTTGCAGTTCTGTATGGTCTTCATTTCTATCTCTTTCAAATGAACTATTTTCATTTGATGTAGGGGATGTCTCAATTGAATGAGAATCTGAAAAACGAGCTTGTTTTTCTGTATGTTCTTCATTGTTATCTCTTTTGGATGAAATATTTTCATCCCATGTGGAGTCGTCTCCAAATGATTGACAATCCGAAAACCGAGATTGCAGTTGGTGTTCTTCCTTGCCATCAGTATCTGCTGCCTTCTGAACATTCAAGAAGCTGCTCTTGTACTCATTGTCTGTTTCCACTTCTGAATCCATGGTTGCTAATGCATCCAAGTAATTGTCAACCTCACTAGTCACATCATCAGAATGGTAACCATCTAGGCCACCTTCTATCTTATCTTTTTCATCAATAGCAAATTCTGTTTCATCAGGTAACTCAAAATGATTAGAAGACATTTCATCTGTCACACCAGCAGGCATTTGTTCACGCATCTTCAAAAGATCTCCATTTGTCTCCCCATCCACATCCAAGGATGGTTTGATTTCTAATTCCTGTTCTTTAGGTGATGAACAAGGGCTTTCTTGTCCGGTTGGCCTTTTTAATGGACTAACAGTCCTGACTTCAAGTATTCTAACCCCTGCTTCGCTGGTATCATCCGGAATCAATTTGATAGGCAGGGGAATGATTGAAGTTTCACAAACCATTTTCTGATCAGGTGAAGGAGTTTCCAGAAGTTTCTCCATGTAACTCTTCCCAGTTTTTGATTCAACTGCTGGCCCATTTAATTGTCTTTTCTTCAACTTCACAAGACGTGCAGGATCACAGTAAGCATTCTCAATGCGCTCCTCATGAAGCAACTGATGCAGCCTGCTAGAATGAAAATTGAAATGAGTCATCTATCAACAATTTACAAACTTATTGCACGGCGAAATGAGAGAAATAAATAACTAATGCTCCAAAGTGAATGGAGCTCACTTTGTATGTGCTGGTGCAGCTTCAGGAGTTTCACGATTCCTCCAGCGTGTTCCTTTCTTCTGCATGAAATAAAAGAACTAATCATATCATCAAAATTGCAAACACACTTTGCATTGAATAGCATTGATTTATATGCTAGGTGCAGCAACCCTAGCACAAATGCAGTGCAGGAAACATGTCTGCTTATCTCACAAATGCACATATGTTCATGAATATTGCACTGGAAAGGATCCACAGGACAGTCATGAGCATGGACCACACACGTCACACCAAGTTATTTTGATTAAAATTTTGCAACAAGTTACCAATCAATAACACTAGGACACCAATTAGATCACGTCACTAGGACTCTTAATTGATGCCACAAAAATTATGTCCTAGTAGTATTATCAGCAATGCAGTACCTTCACTTTACGGGTTCTCTTTTCCCTGTGAACCTCTGTTCTTGCTATTCCAGAGAAAGCTGCTTCCATTTTAAAGAAGGATGGATCAGTATAACGCTTCAAACATGCCCCGGCACCAGCCACATCAAACCTTTTGAAAGACAAGCAAAAATGGAAGAAGGTGAGTTTAAAAAATGTGCTAGATTTGCTGATAGTTTATGTAATGCCTATTTCTGTCCAATTAATCAGGTACCATACTTGTCCAGAAGGAAGAGCCTTGGGGGACCACGACACTCTTCATATGAATCCATAACAAAGCGAGGCAAGTCTCCATGGGTGACAAGATTCTGCTCGGACCGAAGATTAGGATGCCAATCGATACCTGTAATTCAACAAGCAACACAAATGACTCTGCATAAGCAAACCTAACCATAATTCTATAATATTATGATTTATGACCAACACATATCATAAACAACATGAATCTGCATAAGTAGTCTAACCTGCATTAGATAATAATGACAAATGATTAGTTTGCGATAAAAAGGCCCTTTCAATTGAAGGAAATTCTGCCTCAAGCTGTTGAACACGAGCCATAAGACTATGGCCTCTTGCAGCAGTGACCATTACCTCTTCATGCAAGTCATGGAAGATTTCAGCAGCAAACCTAACCATAACAATACTGTTAAGTGCAGAGGCTTCATATAATGGTACTCAGTGAATGTAAAGATTATAAACTAATATAAATATCAACTGTTAAAGCTAAGGCCATCCACAGCCTAGAGTCCAAGACAAAAAAGGAAAAAAAAAATGCAAGAAATAACTGATATCATAAAACAAATGAAACTCTGCCAATTTCCAATTTCCAAATAAAACTAAGTTTTAAATAATTAATTGCAAGATACAAAATTTCAGGACCATCACAGCTCCCACTAGACAAATAAACATTCCCATCAAAAGCATATGTAAAAAAAATTCAGACGATTAAAAAAATTCAGACGATTAAACCAACTTGTGTTTTTTGGGGTAGAGGTTGTGGACAGAAGATCCTAAAATTTAGACATAATTCTTTTTCCTTTCCAAGTTATTTCTTTCTGATCATTTCAGGCAGCAGAATGTTTCCATATCAAAGAAAATCTTAATATGCCCTCAGTAATTTGCAATTTACTCTATGCTATTAATTAGACTATTCCAGCTTGATCTTAGACTTAGGACTTCACTAATAAGCCAACACCTACCAACCCATCTAGCGGGTAACATGAGGTTTCTCAGCTTATGATTTGGGAATAACTGTAAATACTCAAAATGTAAAAAATTTAAGAAACACATCTCAACCATGTGCACGGCCATTGTTAGTGATGAACTATGACTCAAAGGTTTTACTCCCCGAATAGTCAATTTCTATAAATAACTGCAAATAGTCAATTTCTATAAATAACTGTAAATACTCAATCAGACGAAAATAAAACATGGGCACCACTTTATTAGTGATAAACTATTACTCAAAGGCTTTACATTTTCAAAGTCAAATTGTATTTTAAGAAATAGTCAGCAATTAAATTACCAATTTCTTTCCAAAATATACTAGGAACTTAGTTAATTCAGAGCATATTGAAGGCAACCAGACTAAAGTCCAAGAATTGTATTACGAGACTATTCAATTAATGCTGCTTGTTAGAGGATTAACTAACACAAATTTTCAATGACCAAGCGTGGTCAGTCAACATCAGATTCTGCATCATTCTGTGTACCAGGGTACCGGGGCAGTCTATATTCTCTTTCGCTAATCCTAATATATAGAAAGACCGAAGAAAAAAAAAAGGAGAGAGGAAACGAAGGCTAATGAAGTTAGAGGGGGAATAGATAAAGAGAGATTTGAGAAGAATAGAGGTGGATGAGATTCAGCGAGTCACTAGGCGAAATCATTAAAATTTAAGACATAGAATTGGACGATAAGCAAAATATTCGGAAGCTTAATCCCACATAAATTCCCAATTTAGCCGCGTAATCAGATAATCATTTTCCTCCAATTCCATCAACAATCTAATCCTCAAACCAAAATCAACAAACGTTAAATTAAACAAAAGGGGCTAAAATAGCACATAAACAGAATAACTTCCAAACTAGACCCAATTAGTTTACCGATCAACAGGTCAAACTAATTTATTGCTATATCCCAAAAGATAAATAAATCACTTAAAGACATGGTGAAAATTAAATTACAACAAAATAAAATAAAACAAAACAAAGAGCTAAGATTAAGTTTGGAGTAATTTGTTTTCAATCCAACACTAACCTCACCAAGTATAGTCACAAAAACAACCAAATTCAACTGTTCTAATTCAAGCATTAGCATGAATGCTTCAATTGTAGAGCTCAATCAAGCACAAGCAAAATCATGAAACGGGCGAAGTTAAAAGCAAAAACTCACTCGGCAAGGTCACCGAGTTGGCGCAAGACGCCAACGAGTCCAGCCATGGCGACACCTTCAAGTAGAGCTTCAGGATCATCTTTATCGGCAGCTCTGTAGAGTTCTGGATCCGCCAAACTGTACTCATTTCTTATCTGGTACCTTGATAGCGGCATTCTTCTTCAAATTCAGGAAACCCTAGATATCCGTCTCTATCAGATTTTATGAGACTCTGCACTTTGATCTTTTGACGGAGACTCTCTGTCTAATTCCTGGTTCCACCATGGGAGAGTTTAGAGAGAGAGGTTTGTTTGGGGAGATGAGTGGAGATAAATGAATATACGGTGGTGAGTCAGACAGACGTGAAGAGAGTAACGGTGAGTGAGTATTTATCATTCTTCAACATTTAGAGTCTGTTTGGTATAGTTATAATTTTTTATTCCTGAAAAAGTAAGGTGAGAATAAAAGTTTCACATGTTTGATACAAGAGATAAAAAATCATTCCCACGCATAAAAGATACCCAAAAATAAAATTTATAAAAGAAAGTTAAAAATTTTATTCCCACTTGTGAGGGTGGGAAAGAAATATTTCCAAAGGAATAAAAAAATTTTAATATGTATTTTTACATAATTATCCTTAATTAAAATATGAGAATGAAATTTATTGGGAATGCACCAAATTATTCCTAGGAAAGTGAAGTGACAATCAAACATATTTATAAAACTTTTTCATGTATCTCATTCTTGGGAATCTCATTCTCAGGAATAAAATATTCCTGGAAATAAAATGTTCCATGAACCAAACATACCCTTAAAGCATTGAAAAAACTAAAATAATGTATTACTCGCTATGGAATTTTTTCAGACACAAATAGAATAAAAACACAACTCTATCAAAGAAGCAATAGATTCATAATTGATATAGTTTTTACATTATTAATTATTAAAATTATTAGATTAGATTAATATCTCAACAGGATATATATCATGTAACATTTTTTTAATACGAGAATATATAAATCATTGTGGATTATCTTATAAGTTTACTAATTTTTTTGTACTGAGGTCAAAATTTATTGGGACTAGGAAAATCAAAAATGGGATTTATGGGTATTTCACTTACATCTTAAAACTAAAGTTTATACCATTTTTTGGTAAATATAAGGTGATATTTGCAAGACATACTTGGGACTACCATACTTAATGTAAAATTGATATCACTTAATCTTTTTATCGAGAAGAATGAATCTCTCCTTATTAAATTAATATAAAATTGATATCACTTAATATATTAATTAAACCAGCCATTAATTATCTATAATTATTTATTATAAGTGAAATTAATCTATATGAATAATAAATTATTAATAAAAAGAAATAACTGGGGGATTATAATAAAATTGGAACTTACAATTACCTAGCATATAGGAATTGATTTGGAGTAAAAGAGGGGATATGGAGGGAAGCGGGTGGATTTTTGTGGTGGGGCGGCTGGCTCACATACCCCACACATAGTTGTGCATAGAATGCGGAGTGGCACTGATGGTCGCATTGGATCATGTTACTTTTGGGTGCAATAATTGAATTTTGTGAAGTTGTCTTATATGACCACAAGATATAGAAAATAAAATATAATGTAAAGTAAAAAAAAGATTGAAGAGGCGCTCGTGAGTTTTCAGATTTAGCAAGGCTAATCTTGACATTTACTATATCGTTTCTTTTACATACGTGGGAGCGGTTTTTTAGCCGAGGTTTCAATTTGCAAAGTTTAATCAGGGATTTATCGGAGTAATAAAATAAAACTACAAATTAATTGGATTTATCATGACTTGGATGGATATTTTAATATAAGAATGCTTTAATGGCCGATACTGCTATGCTTTATTGTTTTTTTTTTATAGAATGATAACATGATTTGAGTAGTATACTAAAAATATTAGGCTTGAACATCCTTTTTGTTAATGCATAAAAAAAAGTAGTGTGAATTTAAGATTTAGATACACTGTTTTATTTAATTTTTAATTAATTTATTAAAATTTGAAAGTTTAGAATTAAATCTTTATAATTATTTTTATTTTTAATTAGATATTTCTTATTGCTTTTTATTTAAATTCTGTTAGTAATTTTACAATGTTTTATTGATTCAACTTAAAAGATAGTTGAGGAAGAGCTTACAGGATTTATATTTTAAATAACAAGTATTATAAAAAAAAATTATAATAATATGTGGAGAATTTTGTTTTTAGAAAAAAATTAGAATTTTTATCTTTTAATTTAGAGAATAATACTTTGATCTCGTCCGAATTTTAATGAAATTATATAAATCTTTCTTTTAGTTTTAAAATTTATTTAAATTTTTCTTAAATTATAAAAAAATTATGTTCAAAATTTAAATTTAAAATTTTTATTAAGAAATGATAAAAAAAATATAATAATACAATTCAAATGTAATTATATAATATATTTTTAATATTTTATAATTAAAAATATATTTTAATTAAATTAAATAATTAAAATATAATTGATAAAAAATTAAATAAAAATATTATTTATCATGTTAGGTTAGTTTTAAAGTAGAATATGACTAATAATATGGAATATGTTAAATAAAATATTCTCTATCAAAGAATTCGCGACAAAAACTTTGATGGGTTCCTAACAACACATCGACTGTTGAGCCGTGAGTAGCCGAAGGAGCCAGACAATGATGGGCCCACCGGATTGTGATTCCCATTTTTGTTTTCATCAATACCATGTAATGGTCCCCACTTCTCACATTTCAGGAATATAATTACTATAAAATACTTAAAATTTCATTTTATATTTTAATGTGAATACATAATTATAATGCGGGCATTATCGTCGCAAATCATGGTTAAGGAAACGGTTTATTGTGCAAGAACTCTGTTTATGTTCTCTGATTATATGGAATTCGGCGCCCCCTGCGGAGCCCACAGCTGCAGGACATGGTAATCGCTTCGCGAATTATTGTCGTTTTTTAAGGTAATAAATATCAAAATTAATGTAATATGAGGGAAAAAAACAGCTTTTTATTATTGTTTAGAATGAAATACTAAAAATTGAAAACTGAAAATATAATTAAATTGTCCATGAAGCATAGGGCACTTTGAAAATATACTAAATTGGATGGTTAAAATTGTTCATTATATTATACATAAATATCATCTTTATCTTACATTTACAATTATATTTGTAATAGAAAATGTGAAATTGTAATAAAGCATCTACCAAAAAGTCATGAATAACCCTTTAGTTACAAGCTTATATTGTACTAAAAGAAAAAGGAAAAAGAGTTAACTAGTAATAGAAGTAACAAATCATCATTTTTATAGTACCAAAGAAAATACTAAATAATCTCAAATGTGAATTTTGCTATGATCAATTCATTTTTATATGACAAGACAAATAACCGAATAATAAACTCATGCCATTCCAATACATGTAACCAATTTAAATAATATGCGCAACACTAAGGACAAAAAAAATCATGTCACTTTGATATAGTTTTAATTTTGAATGAATCAAACTCTAATTTTAATTTGACAATTTAAGTATAATTTTTTTTTATAACGAGAGAGATTAATCTATTAGATTTCTACACATAAGGATCTAATATCAAATTTAAAATATCAAAAAAGATAAAAATTTTAAAAAATATTAGAGGTCACTAAAATTAAAAATTCTTGATATTATATATATTTTTATTTTAAGTGTAATAAAAAAGATTACAAATCAAGTACTTGAAATCTTATAATAATGATTACACTATATATATTACTACTTTATACGTTGTATAAGAACCAGGTTGGGATTTATACAGGGTACTCAACAAAAAAGAAAAATTTCTAAATAAAATGAAGAAAGGGATTCTCTATGGTATGACATTGAATAAATACTTTTAGTTATTTTTTTTATTTTTCTCGTTATAAAAAAGCGTAAAACTTTTATATAAAAAATAAGAAAGAGAAGTAACAGAAATTAAACCTTGACATGGTTATATGCTAACAAAAGAGACGTGACTAGATCAAATATAAAATTGGCATTGCATATTTTGTTGTTGATAAAAATTATTATTCAATTTTGTCTGAGACTTACAATAATTAAAAAAAGGGAAAGACTTTTATGGCGGGCTTCCCTACTGCCATTTGGAAAGCCCTCCGGTGTGGAATGAATGCTAAAGCATGCGAGTCGAGAAAATTGGATGATTTTTTTTTATAATAAAAATGATAAATTATTAAATATATATGTTAATATTATAGATTTGGATTTAGAACATTAAAATAAGATAATTTCAAAAATAATATTAGATATTATTATATTATATTATTGTATCATTATTTTTGAATCAATTTATCTATTAGAGCGATGTAACTTTACTCTTTAAATAATTTTGAAATTGTATTTTTATTTTATATTTAATTATAATTTTTGATAATATAATATTTTATTTTAATTTATTTAACATATAAATTAAATCAAATCAAATTTATATTAATAATTTGTATCAAATTAAAAATTTTAATTAAAAATTATTTAATTACGTGATGTTGACAATTTGAAAGGGAATACAGTAGATGACTACGACAAGTGTTCATATTTCACAATCTAGACGATAGCGTAGGAACTAATCAAATTAAATCTCACTCACAATTGATGATATTGTAGATGGATGTGATATGTGCTCCATTTAGATTCAAGAAGCGCATCATTATTAAGATGTTTCCTTGTGTTTTGCTTGTGACATTAAAGATTCTTAAATGCTGAGAAAGAAATACTTAGATTCTGACTTTCTGGTATCCAAAACTAGCTTTCCTTTGTGAGGTTTTGGGGTTTATCATTTGGTCCCCATCCCCAGCATCTATGATTTTCGGGCTAAGCAGCCACCTTTTAGGACACTTTCTAGAACTAAATGTTTTTAATGGCAATAGGAAAAGAAAGATATAGGGCTGTTTGGCCACCTGTTTTTTTTTTTTTTTTTTTCGTTTTGAAAAATAATTTTTTATTTTTTTCTATAAAAATAGAAAAATTTGTTTAACAAATTGTTTTCAGAAATTATTTTTAAAAAATTATTTTATAAAACTATAACTGAAAAAATAATTTTTTAAAAATACTATTTAGGTGTTTTCCTTGTTTTTATGTAAAATTATTTTCAGGTTTCTTAAAAAACAAGTAGAACACATATTTTTATTAATGATAAAGTTATAAATAATACTAAATATATTTTAATTTCTTTCAAAAATAAGAAAAATATTTATTCTCAAAATTTACATCTAAATAAATTTTTTATTCCTTTATTATAAAAAAATAATTTTTAAAATAATTTTTTAAAAAATAATTTTTAAAAGCACTTCCAAACAGTTCGATAAACTTTGAATGAAACTTACTTTTTTTATGAATCAAATTATTTTTAAATTTTAATTATTATATTCATTTTAAAAGAAAAATTATCTCTATTTTTTTGTCCAATTATGCTTTTCTAAAAGGATAAAAAATTGTAGATAATATGAGTGAAATTGATATGTTTAATCATTTAAGACTAAGTGACTTTAATTTTCTCCTTTATTCTTTTGTTGATCATTTTTAAGATCAATGAAACTTCTTATTCACAGTTTTTAATTGAAAAAACAGAGCAAATTTTAAAAACCCCTTGTGTTTTGATCTGGTTTGTAGCTTAATCAATCTCTTAAAGTGTGGGCCCGTTTGGGAAAATAGCTTAATTAAGTACTTATGTCTATAAGCTTCAATAAGCTCTTTTTGATAAGTTTTTCGATGAAACTTATTGAAATAAGCTCAAATGGGCTTATTGAAGGGTCATACATTATTTTAATAAGTTTAAACAAACACTTAAATTTTTTATCTAAAGTGCTTATATTATAAGATAATCTTAAATATAAACTGTAGATAAGTTCTCCCAAACACACCCTATATCTTATTACCAAAATGCCTTGCAGTTGTTGCGACGGGAACAATCACTTCTTCTAAATCACATAATAGCACAACGGTAATGTAAAAAATACTCACACATGCAAAAATTTTAATTTGTGAAAACAACATTCACATGTAAAATAAATATTTAAACTATAAAAAAAATAATTAAATATGTAAATAAAAATAAAATTTTTCAATATCTGTGTTTACATATATTTATGTATATAATAAAATAAAATTTTAAATATTTATGTGCTTTAAAAAAAATAAGTAAAACTAATCAAAGTATATTATAATTACATTTAAAGAAGTTATGAGCGATGATGGTGACATTGCTCGTTAATTTGGGCTTCAGTAACAAGTTTGGAGTAGACCAATTAATCACATATTCACGGGTGCGCATCCTACAAAAGAAACAAATGGAATCAAACCAAGCGGGCCCACCACCTTAGATGCTTTCCTTATAATTACATAAATAAAATTTCTAAACATGATTGTTGTAACGTCTAATTAGCCATATAATAGAGTTTATAGTATCATAGATTAATTTGTTAATTGTCAAGTGACCTAACGGAGTTCGTTTATGTTACACATGCAGATTTTATTTGATTTGATTTTTTTATTTCATTCCATAAAATAAAGTAATAATCTTATTGGTAACTTGTACAAGCGTAGAAGATTGGACTTCAATCATGCAAGCTTGGCTTTGAAGTTATAGGAAGCTTTTGAGGAGTAAAGCCAATTGAAACCCTATTCAATTGATACCCAACAAGATCAACTTCAACAAACTGCATAGACAACGTGTTCATTAAGGCTGAACGTTTGTTTTTATGCAAAATATATGACAGCGGAAAATGTTCATCAATAAAAAAAAAACACATAATATATGGATACCAGTAAAGAATTTTTATATAATTTAAGTTAAAATGCAGTTTTAATTTTTTAACTATTACACTTATTTTAATTTTATCTTTTAACTTTTATTTCGATTAATTTCATCTTCTAATTTATAATTTTTATACAATGTCAACCCTAGCCTAGCTCCTATCAAATTTCTAGTTGAATGACTGCACACTCCCAATCCTACACGCAAAAACATTTGCTTGACATTTAAAAAACTCTTGAATTGTGGGCATATAAGTTGTTTTCTTCCTTCTTTTATGCTGCAAATATTAAGGTTGTGAAAGAGAAATATGGATTTACAAAGATTCTTTACTAAAATTGTCTTTATTTAATTCAAACCAATTCCTTTTACGATAATGATCATATTCTGATAAAAGTTTTGTGAACAACCTGGATGAAGTATAAATTAGAGGTCCACATTATATGAAAATCAGAAATTAGGTTATTATGTCTTCTAATTAAATGGTAATAGAGAAAAACAATTTCTATAATATTTTATTGAACATTAATATATTATCTCTCCCTTGTTTAATAATAAACACTTTCTTTGATTAGCTTGTACACAATCTGAATATATTTAATGCAACTAAATTTTTTTTTCAATATGTGTTTCAACAAAACAAGTAAATCTTTAAAATTACACTAAATTCAATAATTTGGTCCAATTAGTCTCATTTGATATATATTTCATACAATCTGATTGAAGTTGATAACACTTACTTAATAACTTCCACATGGGTACATCCTGCTTGGTGTGCAAATTAATGTATGAGTTGGAATTCCATTTGCACTTGTTTATACGGTGCTCTTTTTTCATTTTAAGCTAAGTCTGTCTGTTTTCTCAAAGTTTCTAATTGTAACTTAGCTTGGTTATTATTAGATTCTGTTTTGGAGCATTTTCTTTCTCTACCGTTGTGTACATGTCCCACTTATCTTCAGTTGGTGACCTTCGAAAACCAACTTCACCTGCCAAGTACTGGGTTTGAGATCTTTGGACCTACCTTTTGACTAACCTTGCTGCGTCAAGTATAACTGATAGAATATTTCTGATATATAGTCTGTTGCATTAATCACACGCATCAAATAAGGTCGAGTGACATCACTCAATTCGATATAAATTTGAGTGTTTCACGTCAATTCAATTAATTGGTCGATATAAACTTTCATCATTTAATGTGAATCTAATGATTAATTTTCATTTAGATCATTGAACTTGTATCAAATGATCTATGTTTATATTAACTATTCAGACTTATATGAAATGATTGGACTTATGTTGAATTGAATGATGTTTCTTGATTTCATTGATTAGATTGTATTGAATCATCCGGTGAAAGATTTTATAATTATTTGAATAAATAATTTTAAAAATAGATAATGTCATTTTTAGATAAATATATTATACTAATATTTGTCACATGAATTTCATAACTGTTTGGATGAATAATTTTTAAAATGGATGTTGTTATTTTTAAATAAATATGCTATGGTAATGATTGTCACGTTGATTTCACTATGAGAGACAAATATATGATTAAAGGAAGTAATGTAATTTATACTACAAGAAAATAGGGGATCAAGGAAAAAAAATTTGCATTATAAAAAATTTTCAGTATTCCTTTCTAAAAAAAAAAAAAAAAAACCCTAATTTTCTTGTGGTGTCAAGGAGCTTTACGAAAGTGATGATGAGCTCTAATGGGAGGCAAAAACCCAAATTTGGTGAAAAGTTTGTTTAGATTTGGGAGAAAGAAAACCTAGGATAAGCTATTGAAGCAAACACCAAAACCTCATCTTGTCTATGTGTGATACTCAATTATATGTTCATGCTGATACTAAAATATTGAAAGGTGAAGACTTGGCCCAAGCTACTCAATCTATTCTTCATTTTCACTCTCCAATAACTACCTTAAAAATGACAACTTTGCTTAATTTAAAAATCAATGCTGATAAGGAAAACTCTAACCACTCAGAAAGTGATGTAATCCAAGTATCATACAAGAAATTAGTCGTCCAATATATCAAGTGCTCAAAGCACCGACACAACTTCTTTGGATTCATTATTCATTTATTTGATTGAACCATGCAAAAGGATAGTCCACATACTTTATTCTATAGTTCTCCACCAAAAAAATTTCATAAATTTGATGGATATTTACATTTGATATTTTTAAGTAGTATATAATTAAGAGATTTAAATGCAAGTACCTTTTTGTGCGATTCATTTTTATTTTAAAATCTCATTACAACCCACCATTAGATTCAAAATACTTTATATCTAGATTATTCTTACAAAATTTCATATCACTTTAAAATTTTAGGAAAAATATAACTTATCCATTCAACTTTAAGATAATTGCATTTAACCTTTACAAATTATTAATGCTTACAATCAACCATTTTCAACTTTGGTATAGTTACATTTAACATCCGACATTCATCTTATAGGCTATTTAAGGGAGTAAACGTATTTGATTTGACATGAAATTTTATAGAAAAATCAAGCATGTGGAAGTTATGTGATTCAATTTAGGAAGTGATCTGACTTGTATATTATTATTTCAAATTTTCCCTATTTTTGAGTTATTTTGGCATAGTTTGCTTGTTCAATGGGAGTAGAAAAGTTCATTACCGTGATCTTTATATTTTTATCTTTATATCAATATAACATGATGCTTAAATTCCCCCTAAAACTATGGAAAAAAACTTTATGTAGGTATAATTTATTACTTATCTAAGGTTGCAATAATTAATAGTTTGTGAATGCTAAATATAACTACTCAAAAGTTGAAAGGGTAATTTACTTTTTTTTCCTAATTTTTTTAATTATCCCATCAATACACTTGAAATTTAATGTAAAATATACTTATAAAATATAAGAAAGTTTCAGCTCTTTGATTGTATGTATATTATTTTTCAAATTTTTTAAAGTTTTGCATGCAAACATATCTATGTCGATTATTTCACGCATTTCACGTTAGTTTTAAGACCGCATCTATCTGAGTGATATGATAGGTTGGAACAATTTATGTCAATTTTTAAACTGATGTGTAAAAATGAAATGACATTTGTTTTCTATTATAAAACTGACGTCTTTTTATTAAAAAAAAATTACACGTCAATTTTTTTATGATTAATTGACATTTTTTCTCTCAATAAAATATCAATTTTTATCATAAATTGACATATTTTTTTAATCACTAAAGACATCGATTTTTTATTAAAAAAAGTGACGTCTTTTTCCTTAGAAAAAAAATCCTAATACAAGCTATATTTTTACAGAAATTTGATGCTATTTTACATTTTAGCATACACAACCATCAAACCAAAATATATAATCACTAAATGCAATTTTAATTTCAACAACTTCAAATATTTTATTGAATAAACTAAAAATTCAAGATATTATAAAACTAAATTAAAATTAAAACATTTAATTTTAACAATGAAGTCTACGCATAATAATCATTTTACTTACTTTCTGATTAAATTTACTTAATTGTACTTCTCCTTTAGTTAAGCCTTCTCTTGTAATGCAATTTTTAATATTGATGAGAGCTTCAAATAAGATATATTTCAAGTGTTGCCATATCCATTCATATAAGTTCAAGTTGTTATTTTATATATACAATTTAGGTAAGAATAAACACATATACAATATATACATAATATATCAATTAATAGACATCTAAACTAAAAAATTATATATAGTTGCTTACATATATATACAATAAACACAATCAATTACCTAAAAGAAATTTCAAGTGTTGTCATGTCCTATAATGCAAACAAACACATAATCAAATAATATTATTATCAAGCCATCTTGATTTTAGTAAATACAAAATCAAGTATAAGTATCCAAACTAAGATTTTTATATATAGCTAGTTGCCTATATACCGTAAACACATATCATATCAAGTATAAGTATTTAAACTAAAAATTATATAGTTGTCAAAAATACAATCAATTAGCTTCAATTTTTCCTAATTTTTTTCTCTAGAAGGATCTTCAACCTATATTTAATTTACCTGAAAGATAAAATTTTATTTTTTATAAATTAACAAAATGATATATATATATATATATTTCATACAAGCAAACCAATATTTAAGAGACTGTACAGATTGTTATTACTAAATGACTAAATTCTTTCTTGAGGCAGTTTTTGCTCCAATGAAATCAAACAATTTTATTATCAAACCATCTTAATTTTAATAAACACATAATCAAGTATAATTAAGTATTTAAACTAAAAATTATATAGTTAGTTGCTTATATACAATAAACACATAATACATCAAGTATAAGTATCTAAACTAAAAATTATATAGTTGTCAATAAGTATAATCAATTATATTCAATTTTTCCTAATTTATTTTTTTAAAAGGATCTTCAGCCCATATCCCTCATGATCATCTCACACGTAGAATTTCTCCAAGCTGCTTTTATCATTCACTGAAGGTAATCCTAAAGAGAAAGAAGGGGTCTTCTTAATATCATTACTTATCTTTTCTTCATCCTCATCACTAATAATCTGTCTCTTTCATTGAAGAACTAAAGACCACTTCTTATTAGTTGGCTGGTGATATAAAAAAATTAGTTTTGCTTGAGATGCCATTATGAATTGTTTCCTCTTATGACTCTCCCTATTAAAATCCATCAACATAAACCTTAACTCATCGACTCAGATAGCATTGTTATTCTTAACTCATATACATCGAAACATAGGCACCTTGAATTTGATGTAGTCAAGCTTCCATTTGTCTTCAGTGATCTCGTAACATGACATATTTACGTATATAGGAAATTTATCTTTAGAACTAGAAATATGTATCGATTGAGCCACAAAAGTAACTCTACTATTTTGCATAGTACTTCTGTCATCCCGTTTTTTATATAGAAAGAACACACATTAATGTCATATCTACAATAAGATAAGATTTCCATGCGAGGCCAATGTGCTAATCATCTTATAGTCTCAAAAACATCATTTGGTGTTTGTGCCAATAAAAAATGAACTTAATTCTAGAAATAAGTGATAAAGGAGTGGTTATATTTAGCTTGTACTCACTGTTTATTCTTTCCATGATTCTGCTAGCTTGTAAGGGTCATATGCTTGTCCAAGTAAAGCTCCACTTTTTTCACTATTATGCAAGATGTAAAGGCATGCTTATTAATATATTTCACGAGTGATGCTTACCACTCAAGTCCCCAGTGTACCCTTACCTGCTATTTTTCTTTCGTGAAAAGACTTGGGAACTCTGAGAGCTTCTGCATTTGATAAGTATTTACTATAGAACTTAACAACCTTTTCAATTTTGTAGCCTTTAACAATACAACCTTTAGGCGGATATCGATTCCTTACATACCCTTTTAGGATTTTCATATATCGCTTAAATGGGTACATCCACCTCAAATTAACCGATCCATAGAGTTTTGTCTCTTTCACTAAATGAACAACTAGATACACCAGAATGTCCAAAAAAGGAAAGTGGAAAAATACATCTCAAGTTGACACATTGTAACAACAACTTCCCTTTGCAAGTCATCTAATTTCTTAAGGTCAACAACTTTGTTACATATTCTATTGAAGAAAAAATAAAGTCTAGTAAAAACATGTCTCACATATTTAGGTAATATCAATCAGATAGCCGCCAGTAACAATTGTTGCATCAAAACATGACAATAATGAGCTTTAAACTGACAAATTTCAAATCTTTCATTGAATTAATGCTTTTGATATTTGAAGAATACTCTTATGACACCTTATCACCATGTAGACACTTACAAAAACATGTTCTCTCCTCTCTAGACATAGTATGACAAGCTGGAGGCAAAACGTACATTCACCCTTCTTCTCTGCTGCTAATTCCTTTCATATTGTCATTTCAACCAAGTTCAGTTTGGCTTTGACTCTATCCTTGATTTTACCTAGTATGTTTAAAAGCATTCTAATAAGATTGTCATAGATATTTTTCTCTACATGCATCATATCAAGATTATATCTCACAAACAAAATTTGTCAATATGGAAAATTAAAGAATATTAACCTTTTTTCCACGAAGTCTTATCACTAGCAGATGCATAAGGTTTACCAAAAATGACATCACTCATTCATAAACCTGGTCCTTAGTTAATGGCATTGGAGCTTTTCCCTTATTTGATAACCCATTGAGGGCCTTTCTTTGCCTATAATAATGGTGGGACTAAGGAACAAATCTCCAATGATTAAAATACATTGTCTTCTTTCTATGCTTAAGTTAACAAGAAGATGTATTATTCTCACAAATAGGATATGCTTTATATCCTTTGACATTGTATCCAAAGAAGTTTTCATATGTTGGGAAGTTATTTATTGTACAAGATAGCAAGGCATGCAACTAAAAAGTCTTTTGATGATGTACATCAAACACCAAACCACCTTTATCCTACATCATCCTCAAGTCTTCAATAAGCAATGCCAAAAAGATATATATATATATATATATCATTTCTTGATTGTTTGAGGCCCAAAATCATCAATGACAACATTATATACTTGCGCTTCATACATAACCAATAAGGTAGATTGTAAGTCATTAACATAATAGGCCATGTGCTATTTTTACTGCTCAGGTCACCATAAGGGTTCACTCCATCTGTACAAAGTCCAAGCCTAAAGTTTCTTGCTTCATTACTATATTCAGGGAACAATAAATTAAATATTTTTGTGTATACCTTATATCAATGCCATAAATATATAAATAAATGATATTTTACTTCATCAACTTTCATTCTCTTAACACAACAATATCTTACACAAGGACACTTAATCAATTTATTACTATTTGCAGCTAGTTGATTAATAGCAAATCTAATAAATTTCTTAATCCTATTTGCATATTTTTCACTTAATCAATCAACAGACATCCATTTATGGTCTATAACTACCTAATCTAAATTTTAACAAATACACAAGTCAACAAATGATTTTGAAAGTATTTTAATTTTTCTAAGTTAAAATTCAAATCTGTACTTAATTTTCTATATAATATATTATTGTGATCCAAAGTTAAAAAAAAAAAACCTTAGGCACATAATTAAATATAATCAACACATCACTCATCTCATCCACACAATATCAATTATTAATAAAATTTAAGACATAAAAGTTGTTACCTAGAAACAAAGAGAGAGAAAGAGATAAAGAAGTTTGGTTCAAATCACCAAGAGAGGGTTGAGAGTGAGCTAGGCCTTTGTGAAAGGCGAGAGCATATGAGTGCCTTCAAATTTGCGGAAATAGAAGGGGAGAGAGCTATAATATCAAACTTAGAAGAGAGTGAGGGTGAGAGTGACAATTGGATGTGTGAAATTTCAACGTTTTAATTTTCATATTCCCCGTCAACGAGTCTAATTTATTTTAAAATGAGTGGAGACTTTCGACATCAATTTCCATTAAAAAGCTAACGTCATTGAGACTTTAGACGATAATTTGTATTAAAAATAGACATTTTTTTAACTAACTTGTCATTTTTTTAAAGCACAAAAAATGCTAAAGCGTCTAATTTATTTGAATTTTCTCAAATAAATTACTCAAAAGGCTAATTATTTTTGTCCATTAAATTGATGCTTAAATTCTTGAATTGTTTTGTTAAATTTAATATTATTAAATTCTTGAAATATTCTGTAGTCTTTGTAATATGAAATTATTTTATTTGGAATAAAAAATTTATGGTTAAGGAATACATTTTTTTTAGAAATAAAAAGAGACAAAATAATAAGAGTTTTAAAAAGAACAGAGATACCTAATATGTTAATATGAAATATATAAATCTATTTAAAAAAACATATATCTCTAATATATAAATCTATTTAGGCTTCAGTTTTCGTTAAAAAATTGACGTCTTTTCTCTAACTAGTATTTTAAAAAAAAAAAAACGTGTATCTAATATTATATATCATAATTTTCATTTTAGACGTTGATTATTATCTTGAAACCGACGTGTAAAGTATTAATGACATCAATTTTTATTAAAAAGTTGACATCTTTTCTATTAACTAGCTTTTCTTTTAAGAAAAAATGAGACTAGTTCATTACAACTTTACAGTACAGCGAAACATTTACTAATTCATTACAACTTTATAATACAATAAAACATATATACATTATAGTTCTTTACAGTTGCAAAACAGACATTATAAGCTTTCCTATTAGTCTTTATCATAATAGGATAAGAGAAACTAAGCACATTAACCTTGAAGTTGGTCAATTTGAGCTTGAGTGTAAGGACTGGTATCTCTAAAGTATTGCAAAATAGATATACATGCAATAAATCATATATTCATATATCAAATATTTAAATTAAACTATTATACTTCTTATAGATAATGACCATTCTTTATTTGAGTAATTATGTCACGAATATATCTTAATATAAAGTATCTACAGTCAATATTTTTTGTTTGACAATGACATTGCAACAAATCAAATATAAATAAATATTTTAATTAAATATGAAATTACTTAGAATATTTATAAAATGTATTCAATATGATAAAAAAAAAATTTATTTTTAACATGATTCATTTTGGGTTAGGCTTTTTCTTATTGTTGTCTAAGTAAAAATAAGCCTTAACACATTTGTTGAATCATATTCATACAACAAACTAGTATACTAATAAAGGAAATTATATTTAATAAAAATCTCAAAATTAAATTTTAACTTACAAAATAACTCACAATCAACTAAAGTTTTGATATTTTTGCAAATCGGATGCTCTAAGGGATTAAGCCTGTAAACAACATTTGCTCAGGATATATCATGCAAAGCATCCAAGGATGCCTATAATAACAAAATATTAAATAAGTAATAACAAGTTGATGTCTATAATAAAAAAATATCGAATATCATATTAGATACTTATGACTTAGTAAATAGTGTAAAAACATAATGCCTCTTTTTTTTGTTGGACATCAGAGTTGTACTTTGTCTTTTCTTCGTTGTTGTTGCTACTGGTGCAAGTAAATGTGGACATCGAAATCTTACATCCAATCCCTTAGTCATGCATTCATGATGTAGAAGTTTTTATAAGGAAATAAAAGAAATGATTAATAAAACACTTTGAACTGGATAATATAAATAGGATTATGAATTGAAAGTTAAAGATAAACTAACCTTTCAAAAATTTTGACGAAAGATATATTTATCTCTTCCATGGCTAAGAATCGCATGATGTTATTCTTGATCACAAAAATGCCACATTCATAATCCACGATCTCGACATCTATATGAACATAGATGAATGTATCATTCACTATCTTGTCAACCATAGAAGATAATATTGTCCTTTGTTCAACATAAGGCATTTCTTGGGTTAGAGTTGGTTGATTAGTTGATTGAGTCAATTCTTTGGTCAGCTTACTCTTAACCCTCTTTGCCTCATCTATAGCCTAATTGACATGCATCAAATAATGACATTTAGATATTTGAAATATAGTAAAATTGGATCTTTTAAACATAATTACTTATAAATAGAAAATGATACCTTTGTAGTTAAAGTGATAAGACTCTTTGACCATGCAATGAAAGTTTCAATTACTTGGCCACTGTCCTTAATTTATCTGTTGACACTGGTGATTTTACACTTTAATCTAACGAGGTGTCAATGATGACCTTTGATTGCTTACCCGACAATTATTGGCAATGAAAGGTGCAGTTATGAAAAACCTTTTCATACACCATTGTATATCCCCTAGGCTACAGAGCTAGAAAACATTTGACTCCTTTCTATATAGACAAAAAAAATCAAATTAAAAAAGTTAATTACAATGTTATTTTTTATAGAAAATAAACTACTTACATAATAAAGAAAGCTTAAGCTTTAGTGATAATCATTTGCCTTTGGTAGCACTACAAATGGGTCAAGGTCTCCCGATGAACTAGTTTTCACACTGCTAGGTAGGGGATCAAGGTGGATTTCTACTCTTAAGTTTGAGATTGATTGCATGCCCATCTTCTGAAGGTGTCACGACCCAATTTTCAGGTCCGTGACTGGCGTAAAAGGCCACCCATAGGAAACCTCCTACAAGCCTAACCATGCATCTTATTCCATAACTATACTATTATTTCTGTCGAAAATTCGACAAAATCTCCCCTATAATCTGGACATTTAGGCTCAACGTCTTATTACATAATAGGGTCACACACCTATCAAAACTTGATTAACAGATAACAAATATGCATACAGTGGCCCCGGCTAGACATTATCAATTACTGGGCATCCATAATTTAATTACAAATATAATACAATAAATATTACAATAATTTTATATCCTTTTATACAATACATCTATAGACATTTAATATGGGCCATATACGTAGCAGAAAAACAAATACATGGTGGCCCAAACTACATTCATTATACTGAGTATCAGAAATACAATATATGCTTATTATTATTATCCATTACT
>JANHAO010005150.1:0-23066 GCA_026873985.1 Saraca asoca | reverse complement strand
GGACTTATTTACAAAGAATCACTCTTATACTTCCATAATTTAAGTCTAGGAACATTAAGATAACTCTATTTTCATAGAGTTATCATATACTATCAAATAAAATTGTTTTTCAACATTAAAACTAAGGAAAATATGTAGCTAAGGCAACCTAGGTTAACAATCTCCCCCTTTTAAATGTTGACAAATAATTTTCGATGAGGTTTAAAGTTAAAAGAAATTCAAAGGAGGATATCATTTAATATCATCTAAAATGAAGCTTTTGAACTTTTTCTCCCCCTTTTGAAAACATCAAAAAGAAATAAAGTAACAAGCATATATAAAGCAGAATAAAATCAAGGGAAAAATTCATAGATCCCCCTAAATTAATGATCAAATTTTGGATTATACAAAAACATTGAAAATTTCTTTAAATTAGTTCTAGAATTGATTTAGAATTCAAATTTTTGAGCTGTGAATTAATCCATGTAGTCAAACAAATCCTAGAAAAATTGTAAATCAATTCTGCATTCAATTCAAGGTCCAAAACTCAGTTTTTTTTATATAGAAATGAACCAAATTTTGCTTTTAATTTTTTACCTTAAATCCTTAAAGCATATACCTACAAACTAAACTTAAGAAACTCCGATACTTAAGTTAGATTTTGCATTTTGAAAATCAATCATGGCAAATTAAAAAAAAATATCAAGAATTATAAGAATTGAAAAAGAATAAAGCAAATAATTGAAAACTAACTAATTTTGATCAATCTCTTCAGGTTTCATCATTCTAATTTCTCTTCTAATAAATATAAATCTCTTTTCATCTAAAAGTTTTGTAAAAATGTTTGCTAATTGAAAATTTGTTTGAACAAAATCTATTGAAATATCTCCTTTTTGGAACATGATCTCTTAAAAGGTGGTGTCTGATCTGAATGTGCTCAGTCCTAGAATGCATTGCAAGGTTTTTGGTAATATTTATGGCACTTGTGTTATCACAAAGTATTGGAATTTTCTTAAACTTTAATCCATAGTCTCAAAGTTGTTGTTTCATCCAGAGAATCTGGGCACAACAATTTCCATACCAGTACCTATATACTCTACCTCAGCAGTAGATAAAGCATTACAATGTTGCTTTTTACATGACCCTGAAACCAACGAGTGTCCAATGAATTAACAAGCACCACTAGTGCTTTTCCAATTATTTTACTCCCTGCATAATTTGTATTAGAATATCCTAATAAACTACAACTATTAAACTTGGGATACCAAAGTCCTAAATGCTTGGTTCCTACTAGGTATCCAAAAATCCTTTTAATTGCTTATAAGTATGATTCTTTCAGGTTAGTTTGATATCTTGCACATACACAAACACTGAGGATAATGTTAAGCCTACAAGTAGTCAAGCATAACTAACTACCTATCATTTCTCTAAATAGAGTAGGATCTACACTCTTACCATTCAAATCATGATCTAATTTTAAAGATGGACTCATAGGTGTGCCTATGGGTTTACATTTATCAAACTAAAACTTCTTTAACAATTCAAGAGTAAATTTAGTTTGACATAAGAAAATACCTTTAGATGATTGTTTAATTTGCAGGCCAAGGAAAAAGGTCAGCTTCCCTATCATAGACATCTCAAATTCATTTTACATTAACTTTGAGAAATTTTTGCACAATTACTCATTTGTAAAGCCAAAAACAATGTCATGTACATAAATTTGTGTAAGCAAAATATCTTTACCCTTTTTTAATATAAACAATGTTGTATCAACATTCCCTCTCTTAAACCCTTTCTAGATTAAAAACTTACTAAGTTTGTCATACCAAACTCTAAGTGCTTGTTTCAGACCATATAAGGCTTTTTACAACTTGAAAATAAGGTTTGGATTTATGGGGTCTTCAAAACTTGGCAGCTATTGTACATAGATATCTTCTAAAATGTATCCATTTAGAAAAGCACTTTTAAGATCCATTTGGTAAAGTTTAAAGTTTCATGCACAAGCAAATGCCAATAACATCTTAATGGCTTCTAGTCTAGCTACTAGTGCAAAGGTTTCATCAAAATCTATTCCCTCTTCTTGGTTATATTCTTTTGCTACTAGCCTAGCTTTATTTCTTATAATTACTCCATTTTCATAAAGTTTACTTCTAAAAACCTAATGAGTCCTAATTACATTATGATGATCAGATTTTGGCACAAGTGTCCAAACTTGATTTCTTATAAATTGATTTAATTCCTCTTGCATTGCCAAAATCTAATTGTCATCTTTTAGGGCCTCTTGAACATTTTTGGGCATAATTAGAGAAACAAAAGCTGAGTAATTGCAAAAAAATTTCAAATTATTGTATGTTACCCATTTAGTTACATCTCCTATGATAAGTTCTCTGGGGTGATCTCTCAAGAATTTCCAAAGTTTTTTAGGAAAGCTGGGGGGTATAATGTCTAGTATGGAAGGGTTTATCTCTTCTTCTCTTGGTTCTGTAGTATATACCTTTGATTTTTCTTATTGATTTGCTGAAGTTGAGTTCGAGATCCACCAATCTTGCTGATCTTCCTTTGTATTTAATTTGTGATCACTCAAAGCAAATTCATAAAAAATGACATGCATAGGTTCTGCTATCTTCAAGGTCTTTCTATTTATACTTTAATGGCTTTGTTAGATGAAGAATAACTAAGAAAAATACCTTCATTAAACTTAGGATCAAATTTATCTAGATTATCCTTGCCATTATTATGTATAAAATGCTTACAACCAAAGACATGAAAGTATGATATGTTAGGCTTTCTTTCAAACTATAATTCATAGGGTGTTTTATTTAAAAAAAGGTCTAAGAAATACCCTATTCATAGTATAGCATGCAGTGTTAACTGCAACAGCCTAAAAGGACTTTGGAAGTGTGCTATCATTTAGCATGGTTCTTGTCATTTCACCCAAACATCTATTTTTCCTTTCAACAATACCATTCTATTGTGGTGTCTTGGGTATAGAAAAATTATGACTAATGCCATACATTTCACAAAAACTAGTGAATTTCTTATTTTTAAATTCTTACCTGTGGTCACTTCTTATGGAAATAATAGAACATCCTCTTTCATTTTGAATAACATTTACAAGTCTCTTAAAGGCTTGAAATATGTCGTTTTCGTGAGATAAAAGGAAAGTCTATGTAAATCAGAAAAATCATCCATAATCATGAATACATAAGAGTTGCCTCCATGACTTTGGATTCTGGATGGACTAATTAAGTCCATATGAAGCAAGTCAAGGGATTTTGAAGTTGAAACAGTATTTTTAGATTTAAATGAGGATTTCACTTGTTTACTTGTCTGGCAGGTAGCACATACTTTATCTTTGATGTAATTCAATTTAGGCAAATCAGATATTAAATCTTTCTTAGACAATTTTCTAATTAATTCCATGTTTACATGTCCTAGTCTTTTGTGCCAAATCTAACTATCATCATTAAAACTAACTAAGCATGTTGAGTCCAATCTAAATTCAAAATCAAGATAAGATAAGTAGAAATTGTTAACCTTATGTCCTACTAGTTTATGTTGGTTATCACTGTCATTCACAACTAAGCATTTATTTGAATTAAAGATAACCTTATTCCCTTTATTACAAAACTAACTTATACTCAACAAAATGTATTTTAAACTATCTACATATAGAACATCATTTATGCCCAAACAAATGAAGATGACAGTTTTGATATCAACCTCAGTGATAATTAGGCAATCCAAATGAAATTCAAATTTAGAAGAAATTTAAATGAAGTGTTAGCACAAGATGACGAAATAGCTTTCGGCCCGACAGCTTTGGCAAAAGAAGTCAAAAGATGCTTGACAGCTTTTGACAAAGTAAGATTCTAAATCAAAGCTGGTCACTGTAGTAGTCACTATAACAACTTTTGACAGAACGCTATACATTATAGTGGTATACTATAACATTTAACTGTACATTGTAGCACTGCACTATAACAAATAGCAAATTTTAGAAATTTGACGGAAATCCCATTTTCAAGTGGATGGTTGAATCCTTGCAAAGAATTGCGAGAAACTCATCAATATTCTTATCAAGAGTAGGGGTAATATCTCCTTATGTTAGTGAAATCCTCATGCCTCCATGCCAAACTAGTTTAATATCTACATCACAAATTTGATGCCATTAATTTTCTAACATTTTAAGGAGATATTGAATATGGCATTGGAATCAAGTATATTAGTCATTGCAATGTTGGGCACAGATCACAAAAGGATGGACTATTTTAATGGATCAAAGTATACCTATTAGAAGGATAAAATCATGTTTCTCCTCACCACCATGAAGAGCGTGTACATTTTAGACCTAAAGTTGCCACCAATACCATACCCTCAACCAAATGAAATTGTAGAAATCACAAATGCTCACAAAAAGCATGAGAAAGAAACATTACTTTGCTATGACCACATCTTGAATTCACTTTTGGATTGTCTCTATGATCTCTACACATCAATGAAGTCACCCCTAGAGATTTAGATTGCCTTGAAGAAGGAATATATGTTTGATAAAGAAGGTACAGAAAAATTCCTTATCATGAGAATTTTTCAACTTTCTATGATTGATAACCATCTGGTGTTGGATCAAGTACATAAGCTCGAAATTCTTTTCTCTAAGTTAAGAGACTTGAAAGTAGAGATTCTAGAATAATTTCATATGGAAGCAATAATTGAAAAATTACTTTCCATATGAAATAATTATTGGAAAACATTGTTACACAAGATGGGGCCTCTGACTTTGGAACAACTTCACAACATCTATGAATTGAGGAGGATACGGTATGCAAGAACAAAAGATGAGTAGAGACCTAAAGCTAAAGTTGAATTTTGTCAAGTGCAAAGGAGGCAGGAAACAAAAGAACATTAATGCCTTGGATTCTAGCCTTAATAAGGAAAATAAGAGAGCCCCTTTGAAGTGCTAAAATTGTGGCAAGACCAAACACTTCAAACAAGGTTATTTCAAAAGGAAGAAGTAGGATGATGGAAAAGCTCATCAAGCAAAAATGGTACAAGCCAACATGGCAAATATTATAGCCATGGTATTGAACATGCAAACTAGCATGGTTATGGAAGCTAACATGGCATCAGTATGGAATTCTACTGATTAGTGGTATGCTTCTAGGGTGTTTGCAATGATAGAGCATAATTTAAAACATATGAAGTGATATTTGGTAATTAACAAGTCATGATGGGATCACAAGACATTAAGTGTTCTTGGCAAAGGAACTATGGAACTTCAATTTTCTTTTGGAAAGAAGATGACCTTAATCAATATATTACATGTTTTAGAAATAAAGAAGAATCTTGTTTTAGTATGCTTATTGTGTGAAAAGGAGATTAAAATTATACTTGAGTCTGATAAGCTTGTATTAACTAAGGGGGACATTTTATTAGGGTATGCATGTGAAAGAATTTTCAAACTAAATATCAATAATAATGCTATTATTTCTATGTATATAATTGATCATGTGTGTGTTTGGCATAAAAGATTGGGACATGTTAATTTCAAGTCTTTAAAATTCATGGCTAGAGATTGTTTGATCACATGCAATGATTTTCATCATGGCAAATGTGAAATTTGCATTGAAGCAAAAGTGACTAAGAAAACCTTTCCTAAAATGAAGTATGTAATAGATTTCTTGATGTTGTACATAATGATGTTCATGAATTAAATGACATGTTGACTAAGGGAGGTAATAGATATTTCATTACTTTTATCAATGGATATTCTTGCCATACACATGTCTACTTGATTAAACGTAAAAATGATGCAACTATCATGTTTAAAGCTTTTAAATTTCTTGTTGAAAATCAAACTAACAAAATGATCAAAATGCTCTGACGTTGTGAATGTTTTTTGCATGATTTCACTGCCTATTGTTAAAAGTATAGGATTATGCATCTATCCAATGCTTTATATACTCTTCAACAAAAAGGCTTGGTGGAAAGGAAAATTAAACATTAGTTGATATGGTAAATGCATTCCTAATGGGTGCCAAGTTACCATTTAATTTGTGGGACAAATCACTTCTCACGGCTTGTTATGTGCATAATTGAATGCCCTTCAAGAGTATGGGATTCTATCTATATGAACTATGTAAAGGCAAAAAACCAAATCTCAATTATCTTAAGATTTGGGAATGTTTGGCCTATTATAAGATCCCTGGCCCTAAGAAAACTAAGTTAGGTGCTAAAGCACTCAAGGATGGTTATGTGGAAAACTCGAAAGCATATCAATTATTGGATTTGGAGAATAATGTGATCATTGAGTCACGGGATATGGATTTCTTTGAGAATAAGTTTATCAGAGATGAATCTACTAGTATTGTTAATAATAATCCAAATCCAACATAAATATCAAATTATGGGACTAGCAAAGATTCCATTCCTATGACTAGAAATGATTCTCTTGAATTTTCTTTTGAGCCTTGATGGAGTCAATAGCCTAGGAAAGAAAATCATTGGGCTTAGATTTTATTTCCTCACAATCTATTCTATTTCTTGTTGAAGGGGAGTGGAGACAATTTGTCAGAAAATACCTATGGTCTTGACTCTCGAGGGTGATCTTAAGACGTTTGTCAAGGCAAAGGCATCTAGAGATTCAAACTTCTGGAAGGAGGCAATAAATGATATGATGGACCCAATTATGTTAAATAATACTTGGGTTCTCACTTATTTGCCTCTTGGTTCAAAATCGATTGATTATAAATGGGTATTTTAGAGGAAATATAATATTGATGGTTCTCTGCAAACCTTTGAGGCTAGATTAGTTGCCAAAGGGTTCCATCAAAAGAAAGGAATTGATTATTTTTACATTTATGCACCAATGGCTAGAACAACGTTAGTTTGTGTATTACTAACCTTGTCATCCACTTATAGGCTTATTGTGTATCAAATGGATGTTAAGATAATATACTTAAATGGGGACTTGGATTAGGAGGTTTATATGAAGCAACCAGAAGATTTTGTGCTTTTAGGACGAGAAAAAAGTTTGTCGACTATTGAAACCATTGTATGGGCTAAAGCAAGCATCGAAGCAATAGCATGAAAAATTTGACATTGTCATTTTGTTTTATGGTTTTTAGCATAATACTGCCAACAAATACATATACACCAAATCCATTAAAGATTATGGGATTATCATTTGTGTGTACATAGATGATATGTTAATTTTTGGTACAAACTTGAGTAAGGTTAATGAAACTAAGAAGTTCTTATTTTATAATTTCAAGATGAAAGACTTGGGTGAAGCTGATAGCATTCTTGGTATCAAGGTGAAAAGGCATGCAAATAGGTTTACATTAAGTCAATCCCATTATGTCAGAAAAATGTTTAAGAAATAAAATCATTTGATAATTAGGGAGTACAACTTTATTTATGATGCCTCTTTTCATCTTGTCAAAAATACTAGAAGAGTGGTGGAGTAATTGGAATATGCGAGCACCATTGGAAGTCTTACGTATGCTATGTATTGCACTAGGCCTGACATATCTTTTATAGTATGCCAACTTTCTTGATTTACTAGCAATCCTAATCAACATTAGGTGTTAGTCAGGCAAGTCTTCAATTTTTTGAAGAAGACAATTGACGATGGTTTGTTCTATAATTGATATCTGCAATATTGAAGGATACCCTGACACCAATCGAGTTTCTAAATTAGGAGACACCAAATCTTTGACTAGATGGATATTCATGTTGTGTGGAAAAGTCATGTCTTGGGCAAGTAAGAAACAAACTTGCATTATGCAATCCACCATGGAAGTTAAGTTTGTGGCCTTAGACACTACATGTCAAAAGGTAGAGTGGCTGCATAACTTGTTACTAGATATAAGTGTGTGACTATAGCTGATGCCATCTATCTCTTTAAGATACAATAGTCAAGCTATGTTGTCTATGGCCTATAGTGGTATGGATAATTGGAGGTCTAGAATAATAAGCATGAAGCATGATAGCATTTGTGGTTTGATCTCTAACAGAATTGTCACCATTTAGTTTGTAAGATCCAATGCAAAATTGGCTCATCCTTTCACAAAAGGGTTACCAAAGGGAATGCTAGCAAGGACATTGGCAAAAATGGGATTGCAACCCTTTTCTACAAGCCACTAGCAATGGAAACCCAACCTTAGGTGGATAAAAATTATATTTTCAAGGTTTGGGATAAACAAGCTACTACCTGTGATGAAGTTTACATTAGAGGGTTTCATAAATATATTTTTCAACGAAATCTAGGGCATATTTGCTATTACTAAGGAGGATGATTGTATTGCTCTTAATGAGACTTGATTTATCATTTGGCATTATGGGACTTGTATAGTGGTGTCTAGAGTCTCATGTGAGTATATAGAGTGGTGCCGCTTCTAGCAAGAAGTTTGGGGTCAACTCTTGTAAATACTCATGAATCAGGATAGAGCACATGGCCATTTAAATGCTTGATATCTTAGGAAATTGGTCCTTACAGGTAGGACACAATGTGTGTAGGGTCCATGTCTAACACAAGGATTTGTGGTTTAATTTGCTTGCGCCATTGATATTCATTAAAGACTTGATATACTTATGCTAATTGATGGTTTAATTTTAGTGGCACCATTTTGCATGCACATTATTGTCATGTATAATGGTATTGAAACATTGCAATCTAAGGGAGGATTATTGGAATATATAAGAATATATATATATATATATATAGAGAGAGAGAGAGAAAGAAAGAGAGAAAATGTTAGAAAGTAGCACTCAAAATCTGCCACAAGGATAAAATCCATAAGTAGTTAGTCAAAGAAAGAGCCCTTAACTGTAGAGAGTTAGGATCTTTCTGTGAGAAATTTAGTTTTACCTATCCAATAACTTACAAGCCAAAGCATAAGTATAGGGAAAAATAGGTAGAATCCAACCCAATACCTCAAATACAAAAGATCAAAACCACTGGTAAGGTTTTTTAGAAGAAAACCTAGATACACTCCTATACCAAATATAGATAAACAACCAATTTGTTTTAGATATAACGAGCCAGGTCATATAGCCAAATACTATAGATTAAATAAAAAACTTAGAAAGCTTGAACTTGATGACCAACTATTCAACCAAATTAGCAATTTGCTTATTGAAACATCTTCAGAAGATTCTTCTCCTGAAGATGAATAACAAGTTCAAGAGAATAACCAAATCCTAAAAGAGATTATTGCTCTTCCTCAAAATCTAAGGAATCAATATCATCCAAAAACTAAAATGTTTTAAATGTTCTTTTTTGTAGAGCAAGATCTTCTTTATGTTGTCATCTATAAGTTACTGGATGGTGATAAAAAAAAGAAGAAGCTATTTGCAAGAGTTCAAAAGGACTCTTGAAAAATCAACTTCTTCAAAACCACCTATTTTGAACAATTACAATTTCAAAAAATATTTTAGAAAGATTTAACACAAAAAAATGTAAACCTGTTACCCTATAGGATTTACAATCTAAAGTAAAGAAGTAAAGGTTTTAAAAGCCCAACAAAATTGTTTTCATCAAATGTTTTCAGATTTTCAAAAGGGAAAAAAATAAAATTGAAGATGAAGATGAAAGGATCAATGGAGATAATGTTTTCAAACTTACTTCTTCCTTAAAGATTTAAAAATGGTACATCCCTATAGAACTCATTGTTAAAGATAAATTTACAATTAAGATAGTAGCCTTATTTGATACTAGAGCTGACCTTAATAGTATCCAAGAAGGGTTAGCACCCATAAAATATTTTGAAAAAACTAAAGAAGATCTTAGATTTGCTAATGGATTTAAACTTCAAATCTAGTATAAACTTTCAAATATTATTTTAAAAAATGATTTTCATAAAATTAATATGGGCTTTCTGTTAGTTAAGGATATGACTAGCAGAATAATCATAGGATCTCATTTCATTCAATAGATAATGCCTTTGTTAGCATCTAATGAAGGGACAAAATGGAGAAATTAGGACAAAAAATAGTCTTTAAATTTCTCAAAAAATCTATTTTCAAAAACCTCAATCTGGTTGAAAATAAAATAAATCAGATAAATTATCTTTCTAAAGAAATAACCTTCAAAAGAATAAAACAACAATTGGTCACTCCAAATGTTCAAAATAAAACAAAAATCCTAGAAAAGAAATTTCAAAGCCAAATCTATTCTGAAATGTCTAACGCACTTTGGAAGAGAAAACAACATATGCTAAATTTACCATATGAAAAAACAAAGTTTTTCAAAAAATAAATACCAACAAAAGCTCATCCTATTTAAATGAATCAAGAACTTTTGGACTACTATAAAAAAGAATTGATTATCTCTTAGCTAAAGGGATTATCAAAAAGTCCAAAAGCACTTAGTCCTGCTCTGTTTTTTATGTTAATAAAAATGTAGAAATAAAATAAGGTGTTCTAAGGCTTGTAATTAATTACAAACCTTTAAATAAACCTCTTCAATGGATCAAGTATCCAATCCCAAATATAAAAAAATTGCTAAATTGCTTGTATGTAGCAAAAATATTTTCTAAATTTGATATTATGAAGTCCCACAAATTAGAATTAAAAAAAGAATTAAAAAAAGATAGTAATGTGATCTTTCCCTTATTCCTTTAAGGGAATATGTATACACCTTAATTAAAATCTATTTTCTAGAAAAGATAATACAACAGGTTAATTTCTTTAAGATTTAATTGATTAATTGTGTAAACAATAGATCAATATCTTGTATAGATGTTAAGTAGTAATGAAATGTAAAAGAACAAGAGAAAAAGTAAGCAAGACCAAAATTTTAAAGTGGTTCAATTTCACCTGAAACTACAGATGAAGTCTACTCCACTTGGATAATTCTCAATCGGATCACCACTTTAATTAAAAGAAAAACTTCAAGATTACTATGCTCCTGAATTGCCAGTACAATTTACAACACAAGAATGTATAGAGATCTTGTTAACCTAGAAGATTTAACTCAGGCTCTTCTAAACTTAAACAAGATTTCTACAACACCTAGAAATCTCAAGAATAAAAGAACAAGATAAGGTTAAGAATACAATACCAAATTGAGAAATAATCTTAAATACCCTTTATGAAATCTGCACAACTTGGTTCTTCCATTAGTTTTATTTAGAAACAAAATGAGGAAGAAAATGATCTTGTAGAGTATAAGGAATTCATTGATTTTCACAATTAAGAGAGAAAGAATAGGATGTTATCATATAAGATCTAAAGGGGGTTGAGCCTATTTATAACTGCTATAACCGACTCTAACAGAATAATTAACATTCAGTTTATGAATCAATTCAAAATGATTACAACTATTTTTCATTATTGAATCGATTTGTGAATTGATTCGTGTATGAAGTTCATGAACAATATTCTTGACCGAATTGGTTCATGAATTAAAACATAGCATATAGAATCAAGAATTGAATTGATTGTTGAATTGATTCAAATCAAAATCTCAACCTTTGATAAAAAGAATTTACTACACAAATTGATTAATGAATCGATTCTAATATGATTTTCAAAAGTTCTTTTGGGAATCAATTCTCAAAGTAAAAAATAGTTTTTATAAAATTTATACTTATGAAAGAACATTTAATAACTTATCTAATTTTTTCTCTCTTCAAATAGTTTATTCTTCCCCAAGGTATCAGTTGAAAATATTTGAAGTTATGAAGATCAAATTACTTAGATTCCATTTATAAAAGATCTTAAAATGGTAAAGACTTATATCTAAAATTGGATCTCTTGAATCACGAACTTTGAATCATTGAATCTGTAAAAACAAAACAAACACTAAAGCATATAGTTAGGTATAAAATTTGTTTATAAGCTAAAATTGTTTTTCAACAATAAAACTAAGGAAAATATATGGCTAGGGTGACCTAGGATAACAATCTCCCCCTTTTGATATTGACAAACAATTTTAGATGAAATTCAAAGTTTAAGAAAAAAAATTGAAAGAGAGAAAGAAAGAAAGATATGGCCTCCCTCTTTCATATAGCATCTTAAAAAAAGTTTTCTCATGTTTTCATCTAAAATGAAGCTTTTAGCTTTTTCTCTCCCTTTTGGCACATCAAAAAGAGTAGAGAAAGCATATAGCTTCCTCTGAGATGATCAATGATTTAAGTAAACAAAAAATATAGTAAGAAATATATTTAGATATGAATAGAAGCTTGAAAATGGCTTTATTACAAAAATGTTGTGATAAATCGATTATGGAATCGATTCCAGTAGTTAAGATAAAAATTCAGAGTTTTTTGAATCTAATTGAAACTTTAGAAAGTTGGCTAAATCAATCCTAGAATCGATTGATTGTTCAAAAGTTTTAACTTTGAACTGACTCAATAACACAAATTTAATTTTGTAATTAACTCTGGAATCGATTCAAGACTCAAAAATCTATTTTTATATAAAGTTCAACAGAGTGCCTTGCTAATCTAGTATAGAAAGTATACTTTATTTCTTCAAAACATTTACCTGTAAAACAAACTTAAGAAACTCCAATGCTTAAGTTAGATTTTGCATTATAAAATCAAATAAAAAGTATCAAAAACATTAATAAGCAAACAATAAACAATGTAAGAACAATCAATTGATATCATTCTCTTCTAAATTTATCATTCTTATTTCTCTTCTAATAAACATAAATCTCGTTTCATCTAAAGGTTTTGTAAAGATATCAGCCAATTGATAGTCTATCTGAACAAATTCAATAGTAATATATCCCTTTTGTACATGATCCCTTAAGAAGTGATGTCTTATCTAAATGTGTTTAGTTTTAGAATGCATTATAGGGTTTTTAATTATGTTTATAGCACTGGTATTGACACAAAGGATTGGAATTTTATCAAACTTTAATCCATAGTCTGAAAGTTGTTGTTTCATCTAGAGAATTTGAGCATAGCAACTTCCAGCGACTAGGTACTCAGCCTCAGCTGTAGATAAAGCTACACAATTTTGTTTTTTACAATGCCATGAAACTAAAGAATGTCCAAATAATTGAGTAGCCTAAGAGGCTGTAAGTTTCTGACCTAGGGTACCATAATCCTAATTTTCTGGTTCCCACAAGATATCTAAATATTCCTTTTATAGTATAAAGATGTGACTTTTTAAGATTAGTTTGATACCTTACACAAACATAAACACTTAACATAATGTCAGGCCTACTTGCTATTAAGTATAGCAAACTACCTTTCATTCCTCTAAATAGTGTTGGATCAACATTTTTACCATTCAAATCAACATCCAATTTTAGGGAAGGACTCATAGGAGTTCCCATTAGTTTAGAAGTATCAAACTGAAATTTCTTTAGTAGCTTTATAGTGTATTTAGTCTAACATAAAAATATACCGTTAGATGATTATTTAATATGCAATCCAAGGAAAAAAGTTAGTTCACACATCATTGACATTTCAAATTCATTCTACATTAATTTTGAAAACTTTTTGCATAATTCTTCATTTGCAGAGCTGAATACAATATCATCCACATAGATTTGTACAAGTAAGATGTCTTTACCTTTCTCTAATATGACCAATGTGGTATCTACATTTCCTCTTTTGAAACCTTTCTAAATTAAGAACTTACTAAGCCTATCATACAAAACTCTAAGAGCCTATTTTAAATCATAAAGTGCCTTTTGAAGTTTAAAGACATGGTCTGGATTTAGAGGGTCTTCAAAACTAAGGGGTTGTTGTATATAAATCTCCTCTAAAATGTATCCATTCAAAAATGCACTCTTAACATCCATTTGATAAAGCTTAAAGTTCCTAATACATGCAAAAGCTAATAGCATCCTAATGGCTTCTAGTCTAGCTACTAGGGCAAATGTCTCATCAGAGTTTATGCCTTCTTCTTGATCATAGCCTTTAGCAACTAGCCTAGTCTTATTCCTAATTATGATGCCATTTTCATCTAGCTTATTTCTAAATACCTAACAAGTCCTTATTACATTAGTGTGTTCAGGTTTTGGTACTAGAGTCCAAACCTGGTTCCTTTTAAATTGATTGAGTTCCTCTTATATAGCTAGAGTCTAATTTTCATCTTTCAGGGCCTCTGTAGTGTTTTTAGGCTCAAACAATGAAATAAATGCATAAAAGTTGCAAAAAATTTTCAAATTATTATGTGTTACCCTTCTTGATGCATCTTCTATTATGAGTTCTTTAGAATGATTTCCCATAAACTTCCAAGTTCTTGGTGAGGAGCAGGGTGGTGTGATGTCCATTATGACAAAATCAACATCCTCTCTTGGTTCTACAGCTTGTATCTGAAAGTCATCTTGATGAGTTCCTGAAATTGATGGTGAAGTCCACCAATGTTTTTAATCTTTTTCCACATCTAACCTGTAATCACTCAAGGTAGACTCATCAAAAGCTACATGCACAAATTCTTCAATTTTCAAGGTCCTTTTGTTGTAAACTCTATAGGTCTTACTGGTTGAAGAATAAACAATAAAGATTTCTTTATCATATTTGGGATCAAATTTGTCTAAGTTATCTTTATCATTATTATGAATATAGCATTTGCAGCCAAAGACAAGAAAATAAGAGATATTAGGCTGCCTTCCAAAATACAACTCATAGGGTGTTTTACTTAAAATAGGTCTTAAAAGTACCCTATTCATTATTTAGCATGTAATGTTGATTGCATTTGCCCAAAAGGACTCTGGAAGTATGTTTTCATTTAGCATGATTCTAGCGATTTCACTTAGATATCTATTTTTCCTTTCAACAACACCATTCTACTGTGGTGTCCTTGGTGCTGAAAAGTTGAGTTTTATACAATGCATTTCATAAAAACCAGTAAAATCCTTATTTTCAAACTCTTTCTCATGGTTACTTCTAATGGAAATAATTGAACATCCTCTCTCATTTTAATTACATTTGCAAGTCTTTTAAAGGCTTAGAATGTATCACTTTTGTTAGATAAGAAGAGAGTCCAAGTAAATCTAGAAAAATCATCCACAATCACAAATACATAAGAGTTACCTCCATGATTTCTAATTCTAGATAGACTATTAAATCCATATGAAATAAATCAAGGGGTTTTGATGTTGAAACAACGTTTTTAGATTTGAAAGAGGATTTCATCTATTTTCCTCTTTAACAAGCACTACAGATTTTGTCTTCGATGTAATGCAATTTAGGTAAACTAGATACCAAATATTTTTTAGACAATTTTCCAATTAATTCCATGTTCACATGGCCTAAGCTCCGATGCCAATCCAAATGTCATCTTCAAAGCTAACTAGGCGTGTTGAATCCAAATTAAATTCAGAATCCAAATCAAATAAATAAACATTATTAACTTTATAACCTATTAATTTCAATTTCCTATTGTTGCCATTCATAACTAAGCATTTATCAGTATTAAAAATAATTTGATTACCTTTGTTACAAAATTGACTTATACTCAACAGATTGTGTTTAAGTCCATCAACATATAATACATCATTTATACAACAATTAGAGGACTTACCAATCTTGCCTATACCTCTAAATTTTCCTTTAAATTTGTCACCAAAGGTTACCTTACCTCCATTTATAGGTGTGAGAGTAATGAACTTATCTTTATTTCCAGTCATATGTCTTGAATATCCATTGTCTAGAAACCATAGATTTTTGCTCTGTCTCTCACATTCCTGCAACATTTAGATCATAGTAGCATTGGTGGTATCCACTGAATTCTGGGTCTAGTTTTGTTAGTAGAAACAACAGACATCTTTCTAATAATAATAGACTTTGGTAACCACATTAGTTTTTTATTTTGTCTTAACACATAAGTGCCATTTGTAAAAGGACAATCTCTTATATGGTGACCCTTATGATAATAGTAAAAGCAAGTGATAGATGCAAGATTCCACCTTTTAGATTTTCTATAAAGAGGCTACCTATATCCTAAACCTGTCCATTTATATGAATTTTCTGATTCAGCAGCATTTCTTCAAACTTTTTGCAGCTGCCTAAAAAATTTTATAGTTTTCCATTTAAAGTTTCAATTTCAACTTTATATTTACTACATTGTTCACACTCCTTTTTATCATTCAATTTTCCAACTAATGCAGCCAAATTAGATTTTTCTTTTTCTTACTCTTCAAATTTTTGAATTAGGTTGTCATGCTTGTTTTTTCTAATAATCAATTATTTCCTAGTTTGAACTAGTGAATCATACAACCTAAGACATAGATCATCTAGTTCTTCATCACTTTCAACATTAGATTCTTTCTTAGATTCAGAGTTATTATTATCAAAAATAGCTAAGAAAGAATTTCTACCAAATACCTCAAAATTGTCACTTTGACTATCCATGAGACCTAGCAAAGCATCTTCCTCTTCTACACTAGAATCTGCTTCATCTTCATCCCAAACAGCAAAATTAGATTTCTTGGTAGATGATTTTCTCTTTCTTCTTTCATTTTCCAATTGTTTCTTCAGATAAACCGGGCAATCAGGCTTGATGTGGCCAAGTTTCTTACATTCAAAATAGGTAGGATGTGGCCAAGTTTTTCGCATTCAAAACAGGTAGGAACTATGCTGACAAAGTTTCCTTGCTTAGCTTTATTATTATTGAGATTTTTTTTGTGGAGCTGGTTTTTTTCTATCTTTGCTCCTCTTCTCTCTTATGATCCTTTGCAACCTTTTACTCATAAATGTTACACCTTTTTTATCAAGTTTGTCAATTGCATCCAGATCACTCTCAAAGTCTTCTTCATCTAATTCTGACACCTTTACAGCTTTAAGTGCTAAACTCTTTTTCTTTTTGTCATCCCCATTCTTCTTGTATCTTCTTAATTTGAGTTCATGCTCTTCCGAATTGCCAAAAAGTTCCTAGATAGTAGGGATGCACATCTTCAAAGACTCCTTCATTACTGTGATCTTGGGCTACCACTCTTTTGTTAAGGATATGAGTATCTTGTGAACAAGATCTGTGTTTTCAAATTTTCTTCTGAGCAAAGTTAAATGATTAATGATAGCTATAAATCTTTGGATTAAATCTTTAATAGACTCACCCTCCTCCATCTTAAACATCTCATATTGAGACATTAAGACATGCACTTTTAAAGCCTTCACCTGTGATGTACCTACACGAGCAATCTCAAGAATAGCCCAGATTTCTTTAGCAATGTTACAGTTAGAAACTAATGTTTCTTTCTTTCATCATCAACCCATAAAGATTTTGGTTTTAATTGAACTTCAGCATTAATTACAATTCTAGGAAGCTCATAACCATCTTCTACTAATTCCCACATATCAACATCTGTAGCTTCTATAAAATCCTTAATCTTTTGTTTCCAATATGTGTAATGCTCACCATTAAAGCTTGGGGGCTTGTGCATAAGGGGGCATTTAGGTAAGAGAAAGAAATTTGAATCCATTTCAAGAAAAACAACAAGGTGTATCGAGCCAAAGCTCTTATATCAACTATCAGGTCCCACAAATTAGAATTAAACAAAGGTAGCAATGGGATCTTTCCCTTATTCCTTTAGGGGACTATGTATACACCTTAATTAAAATCTTTTTTCTTGAAAAGATAATGCAGCAGGTTAATTTCTTTAAGATTTAATTGATTAATTGTGTAAACAGCACATCAATATCATGTATAGATGTTAAGCAGTAATGAAATGTAAAAGAGCATAAGAAAAAGTAAGCAAGACCAAAATTTTAAAGTGGTTTAACTATACCTAAAACTACAAATGAAGTCTACTCCACTTGGATAATCCTCAATTAGATCACCACTTCAATTAAAAGAAAAACTTCAGGATTACCAAGCTCCTGAATTGCCAGTACAACTTATAACACAAGAATTTACAAGGATCTTGCTAACCTAGAAGATTTAATACAGGCTTTTCTAAACCCAAACAAGATTTCTACAACACCTAGAAATCTCAAGAACAAAAGAACAAGACAAGGTTAAGAATACAATATCAAATTGAGAAATAATCTCAATTACCCTTTATAAAATCTACACAACTTTGTTCTTCAATCAGTTTAATTCAGAAAAAAAAATGAAGAAGATGATCTTGTAGAGCACAAAGAATTCTTTACTTGTTGCAATTGAGAGAGAAAGAATAAGATGTTATCATATAAAATATGAAGGTGGTTGAGCCTATTTATAACTATTGTAACCGACTCTAATAGAATAATTAACTTTCAGGACGTGAATTGATTCAAAGTGGTTACAACTATTTTTCATTAATAAATCAATTTGTGAATCGATTCATATATAAAGTTCATGAAGAACATTCTTAATCAAATCGATTCATGAATCGAATCATAACGTATCGAATGAAGAATTGAATCGATTGGTGAATCGATTCAACTCAAAATCTTAACCTTCAGTAATAAGAATTTACTTCGTGAATTGATTAATGAATTGATTTTGATATGATTTTCACAAGTTCTTCCAGGAATCAATTCATGAATCAAATCTCAAAGTAAAAAATAGTTTTTATAAAATTTATACTTGTGAAAGATCATTTAATAGCTTATCTAATTTTTTTTCTCTCTTCAAATAGTTTATTCTTCCTCAAGGTATCACTTGAAAATATTTGAAGTTGTGAAGATCAAATTACTTAGATTTTATTTACAAAAAATCCTAAAGATGTAAAGACTTAGATCTAAAATTGGATCTCGTGAATCACGAACTTTGAATCCTTGAATTTGTAAAAACACAGCAAACACTAAAGCATATAGCTAGGTATAAAATTTGTTTATAAACTAAAATTATTTTTTAACATTGAAACTAAGGAAAATATGTGGCTAGGGTGACTTAGGCTAACTGATATGAAATCCAGTTTCCGGTAAATTCAAATAAAACCCAAAGATAGGTATAAAATAGCATTTATAGTCTCATTTGGATAATATGAATGGAATATAAAGGCATTTGGTTTGAAAAATATTTCCTCAGAATTTCAAAAGATTATGAATGATATTTACAATCCTGTTACAAATTTTATTATTTACATTGATGATGTCTTGGTCTTTTCAAAAAATGTAGACTAGCATTTCAAACACTTAAACATTTTCTTGGAAACCACCTAGAAAAATGGTTTAGCAATTTCAAAGAAAAAAATTTTCTCTTTTTCAAACAAAAATTTGGTTTCTTGAACATTATATTTTCCAAGGAACTATTACTATAATAGAAAGAGCAATTCAGTTTGTTGACAAGTTCCCTAACCAAATTATTAATAAAACTCAACTTCAAAGATTTCTTAGATGTTTAAATTACGTCTTGAATTTCTTTCCAAATTTATCAAATGTTATTTAACCATTGCATCATAGATTGAGAAAATCCCCACCTCCATGAATGAATTTACATACAAATATTGTTAAAAAAGTTAAATGTTTGCCATGTTTACATCTTAATGATCCTTCAACCTATAAGATTATAGAGACTGATGCTTCAAATCTAGGATATGGTGGCATCCTAAAATAAATTCAAAATGGTAGGGAGCATGTAGTTGCATTCACTTCCAAGCATCGAAATCCTACCTAACAAAACTATTCAAATGTCAAAAAAGAAATTCTATCAATTATTTTGTACATTCAAAAGTTTCAAAGTGATTTATTAAATTAAAAATTTATAGTTAGGGTAGATTGAAAATCTGCCAAAGATGTTTTACAAAAGGATATTAAAAACTTGGCATCTCAACAAATGTTTGCAAGATGGCAAGCCATCTTATCTGTTTTTTATTTTCAAATTGAATCTATAAAAAGAACTTAAATTTCTTTTCTTGATTTTCTCACTCTTGAATTTTTGTAGGGGAAGAATGCCAAGGAAAAATTAAGATAAAAATAAGAGTTTGTCTCCAGACTCAGAAAATTTCAAATATCCAAAGTACACCATCAGATTCTGCTTCAAAATCAAATGCCCCACTGGCATCCAAATCAAAAGAAAAAGGCAAACAAGTTGTCTTTTCCACCCAAATTTCTCCCAAACCAATTAATACTTTCTCCCTATTGGAGACAGACTTACCAATAGAAACCTTGCAAGCCATTACAAACCAAATACAAAAAACCCTTGGCCTTGCCTACTAAAAAATCTTAGGCAAACATTGCTAAGGATGAAAGTGATGAAGATTAATGCCTCCTCATCACTAAATCCAAATTAAACCAAATCATTATAGAAAAGTCCAAACAAATAACCGTAGTCAGTTCATCTTTAAAATCTCTTATCAAATCAAACTCGTAACCAATGAAAATGCAAGCCAAATACTTTCCTAAACTTGGGAAAGAGAAGATTATCCAAGCGGAACCTGAATTATGGCATTAAAATCCAAAGATTGCCATAACAAAATGTTTCCCAAAAAATTGGCATTATTTGCCAACTAATCTTTCAAAAACAATAGATTTTTACCAATTTATCTTAACAGATACGAGAACAATAATAATTAAACGCCATATCTACAAAGATAATCTAGAAATTACAACTCATTCAACTTTTTGAATTGAGAAAATATTATCAATTTTAGATTGGGGCCAAAACCCTATAGTAGGAAAAAGGTTTTCTATAGCCTATGATCTAATTGGATATACATATTGAGATTATATACAAACCTGATAAAATATCTTGTATTTTCAAAATCAAACTTTTTCACATACTTGGTTATTTTTCTTCAACCAAAAATACAAAGTATCAATTCCCAAATTGATTTTTCACTTAGTGGGATATCTTTGGATCTTTACTAGAAATTTTTCTAATTAAAGTCAAAGAAGGATGGGAAGTTTTCCAATCTTGCTTCGATAACTCAAATTTCAAGAATTTTCCCATTTTACTTTAATTTTACTCAAAAATTGGTTTACCTTGGGTATACTTTTAGAAATACCAATATGTTAAGGAAAATCAATTTTTAAATCTTCCAATTTTATATAGAACTGGCTCTATCAAATGGTGGGCTTCCTACAAGCAAACTCACAAAGCTCATAAATTCTAAATTGTGAAGTGGTTCAAGAAATATCCTCTTTATCACAAAAATATGAGAGCCAGATCGAGCCGATTTTTGCAAGACAAATCGAATATTACTGTTATTTTAGCTATAACATCAACTAAGGAGGATTATGTAAAGAAATCACAAGAGATTCGCCTCCAACTTAAAGGGAAATCAATAAAGTCTAGCTTTTCCAATTCAATAGAACCAGAAGATTATGCTCCATCAAATGAAGATAATTACTTCAGCCTTTCAGACTAAGACTGAGTTTTTGTCCAAATGAAGATTCGAATTACAAGAAAATGAAATGAATATGACATTTTAGCCAAATGAAATTCAAATTGAGTGCTAGCACAAAAGGACGAAGATTCTTTCGGTCCCTACATCTTTACAAAAAAGTCAAAAGTGTTCCTAACATCTTTTGACAAAGTAAAAGATTCCAAATCAAAACCAATCATTGTAGTAGCACACGATCATCCACTGTACATCATAGCGACGCCCTGTAGCAATTGTTGTACACTGTAGTTAATAGTAAGATTTTAGAAATTTTCTTTAAATAGACCTCAAATCCCATTTGTAAGGGCATCAATCTTCTGCCTACCCCTTTCCCCAGCTTTCTCTAGAGTTTTGTCTAGATTGTAAGCTTTCTTTCTTAATTAATAAAATTTTAATTTTTCAACTTGTAGTCCTACTACAATCCTTACTTCTTTCTTAGCTTTTCTTTTTCTCTTTTAGGGGCTTCTTCCGCGATCTCTAGTATATATATATATATATATATATATATGCAAAATGAAAAGGTGACATTCTTGATGCATGTTCATATCATTTCATGAAAAGAATTATGAAAAGCTTTGACCCTTCATGCAAAGCTCTTCATCTTCTATATAAGTCAAGAAATTTCAAGTAATAATCATTCGAAAAAAGAATTCCATTAGCTCTTTGCACCAAAACTGCTATTATCTTTTATTATTGTCTTCCATTTGGTAATACATACTAGCCTACATAGAATCCAATTGAGAAAAAATCCTGTTGTTTGTCAACTTAGGATTTCAGGTGATTGGTTGAACCTTCATGGAGAATTGTTAAAAAAAAAAAAAAAATCATCAACATTCTCATCAAAAGAAGGGACAATATCTACTTACGTTAGTAAAATCCTCATGTCTTCATGCCAAACTAATTTATTATCTACATAGTCTATCTAGCGTCATTAATTTTCTAACTTTCTAGCCTAGTTAGGGTAAATTATGCAAAAGTTTAAAGTTGAAATATCATAATTAATTAGTTGCAAATGTTTAAATAAGACGTTTGCTTTTGAGTTAAAAACATCATTCACTTATTTAAACAATTCTTTAATTTGGAAAAAAAATTACAATATACATCATACAAGCTACATTCTGATTAAAATATATACTTGAATCATTTGTAAATTAGGTGAATTAAATTCTCAGAGATTGAATATACATCAAAATAAGTTGAAAAATATTATGAATAATCTTATTTGCTTGTATTTACAATTACAAAAAATTAAGCTTAGAAAAAATTTTCTATTTACTTAATGTTACATGTGTGGAGTGAAGCGAAAAACAACAATCCTTACTATAGATAACTAATTATTTTCTTTACTATAATAACACTATACATTATTTTATTAATCACAAGATATAATTGATAAAAAAAGTCTTTTATTTATATACAATACAAACAAATGAAATTTTTCTAAGAAAAATATATTTTAACAAAATAATTATGGAATCTAATTTCAATGAAAATTCACCTAAGATTAAAATTTTTGTGAATTTACTAAGTGTGCTCACTCTGATGTAAATGGGCCAACTCGAACAAAGTGTAGAAAAGAGTATACACATTGTAATTCACCCAAAAAATCTTTATCTCAATGTTTGAAACACTTACTTAGAAGCATGCTAGTTAAGAAATTTTAGTTACACAGAAATGTAATACACGCTCAACATATACTCCATTCTCCTTCCATTTTGCATTACCCCGATGAAATAGGATTTGAACGGACTCTCCTCATGAAAGTATTAAAGCCCCGTTTGATTTAATTTATGGAAAGGGAAAGGGAATGGAATCAAATAAGGAGAGGAAAGGGAATGGAAACTGTTATTTACTTGAAATGTTTGGTTCA
>JANHAO010005149.1:0-23027 GCA_026873985.1 Saraca asoca | reverse complement strand
GATGCTCTTTTCATGTTTCTAGGCAATTATGTGGTTCAAATAATGAGGAAGATTTTTTGAATTCATATAGGAAATCTAAGTTCATGTATTTTCAAATTTCTAGATCAATTTAGAATTGTGTGATTCATGTATGGATATTAATGATGATTCATGTATATATATATTGGAATGCATTATATACTTTAATGTATTATATTATGATATGAAATTATTTTAGTTATATTTATTTATTTAAATGTTATTTTTATTTAGATTTTTTTTAATTTTGAATAATTTTGTTACATCTATTGTCTCTTATTAAATGTTATCTAACATCTAATTGTTATCTAACATCTAATTGAACTAATTAAAACAAGATATCATCAAAGTGGTCTCTCTTATGTAGATTAGTTTATTGAGGATGTTTAGATATTTGCGTGTATATTAATTCATGCGGATATTAACCGATCCAAAGGAAGGTTAATATTTGGCCAAATTACATACACATTTATAATAATAAATATGTAACAATTATAAAGTTTTCATGTGAATAATAATTCGATCCAAAGATAGGGTAATTATTTGACAGAATTTCTAACAGTCGAAATCAAAGATAGTGTAACTGTAAGTTAGCTCACTGCCTTTATTACTTGGAGGTTTTTTTTATGTACGGAGGTTTCCGTGAAGAAGATCTTTTCATGTGTTAAAACTTATAACATATCAATATCTATGATACAATTTTTCTATCAATGCAATATAAAATTTTATTAATTGTATCATGCCTCAAGATTCCAAGTCATTGAAGTCCATTAAATTATATTTCTCTTTTATACTTCCTAAATTTTGTGTTAGTAAATGACGTATATAACTAATAATACAATCATTAGACCGTCAACTTCTTTCTTGTTGACTTAAACTATATCTTATCTTGGGCATTTCTTAACCAGTGTATAGGTAATGAAATTAAAAATATAAAATTTTTCAAAGTTCACCTATTTTTTTTAAATTTATTTATTTTATTTTTATAATTTTATGTTGAATTAAGAGTAAATTTATTATAAAAATTTATATTGTTTATGTCATTAAATATTTCTTTCCCAATGTTAGAGGACAAAGACGCTTTGTCTTTTAAGATGAAATGCATCAAATTCCCTTAAAAACTTCCAAGAGCAGAGCAAAACTAAAGCGTAGCAGTGGTTGATAGGCTTATTGTCCTAAGTTGGTCAGCCAATTCAATAGATAAATATGTTTAGTTTTGAATAAAATTTGGTGAAAAAATAAAGCATGAAGAGACCTTGTGGTTTGAATTTAGGAACAAATACACTTACATATTATTTTTCTATATTTTTTCCATTTTAGAGTATTTGTATTATTTTAGTATAGATTATTTGTCTAATGGAAGGAGAAAAATATATGGTTGTGATAATTGTATTTTTTCTTCTCATCCATATCAAATGACTCATTATAAACTTTCCATATTGGGACAAAAGTCCTAATGTCAACTCACAAAAAATATATTTACTTGTGTCATTAAAGCTTTGATTTGAAACGCTCTTTAGAGGGACGAGTCTAATGATCTGAGTAGGTATTGTGACACGGGTTAGGAATTAAAATATAATGACTTAGAAACTCTTTCTACACACTCAAAATCATATATATATATATATTAATAAAACAGAGTTTTCCTTCACCTTATTTCAAACAAGTCCCTTCTCAATGTACATTAGATAAATTTTGTGTGGCACACTCTTTGAGATTCGATATACACTAATATTTTGACTACACGTTCTTGATTGTTTACGGACAAGTTGCACATAAGATTTAGGTTCTATGGATAACAAAACTTATAACATTCTGTTTATCTATTTAAGTGTAACTCTAATTTATTAGAACATTAACACGTTGATCAAGGTTGGTGACATGTGCCACTCAATTTGAAAGCTACTAACTCATGGCACGTAGGCCGACCATCTCATGCAAGGCATTCATAATGCAAGGGAGAGGCTCTGCAGCCGTATTTGCTTCACTATTTGTATAATATAATTGGATTTGATTAAGACTCTCCAACCGATTCTTTATCAAATTAAAAACACATGACAAAGACTCATTACTTTTGTTTTTTAAATATATTTTTTTAGTAATTTATTACTATAAAATAAATTTTCTATATATGATATAAATAAGAATAGATTATATATAATTAATTATTCAACAGTCAATTAGTAATAATCAATTATATATCAAACAAGCGGATAATCAGATTTCAAAAGCCCATACAAATTTAACACACACAGTATTAAATTTGTGTCTTGCAATTTAAAACAATTACCGATACCCACAAAAATTTCTTAATTCCCGTCCTCTCTATCTTTTGCTAGCATTCTTTTTTATCCAATTCTGGCATTGCTGCTCATCATTGTTATGCTGCAGCTTCTTAATCCCATGTAACAAGCTTTTAAATTGCAATTATAGGTATGATGCATTTTAAAGTTCTGGATGTTGTGAAAGTGAAAATGCAATTGTGGATAATGTAGGTATGAAATTTTATTCTGTCCCCATCAAATTAATAAAAATATATATAATATCTATTAATTATATTATTTAATATTAATTATTTTATACAACATAATATTATATTATTAGGAGTGACAAATAAATGGTTTGAATAAATTTAAATTAAGTGATTAATAGATGGATTGATAATGATTTATTAATCCATTTATGATTCAATTAAAATTTTATATAAATCATCAATTGACACATGACCCATTCATAAAGAATTAGACTTAATCTATGTTGTTTTTATATTATTTGACCATTAAGCAACATGCGCCAACTTGTCATGCAATAAGTGCATACCATGCCTAGTCTCCTAAGCAACATGCGCTAACTTGTCTGCAGTCATATTTGCTACTCTATTTGTGTAATATAATTGGATTTGATTAAGAATCTCCAGCCTATTCTTTATCAAATTAAAGAGACACATGACAAAGACTCATTACTTTTGTTTTTTAATATATTTTTTAGTAATTTGCTACTATAAAATGATTTTTTTATATATCATCCAAATAAGAGTAGATTAAATATAATTAATTGTTAAATAATGTTATCAAATATTAAATACATTTTTTATAATTAATTATTTAATAATCAATTATATATCAAACAAGCGGGTAATGTATCTGATGTAAATTTGTAATTACAAAAGCTGATACAAATTTAACACACACAATATTAAAGTTGTGTCTCGCAATTTAAAACAATTACCGATACCCACAAGAATTTCTTAATTCCTGTCCTCTCTATCTTTTGCTAGCATTCTTTTTAATCCAATTCTGGTAATTTTAAATTATAATTTAAAAGTAGTTTATTTGGACTACAACATTAATGACAATACTAATAAATTAAGAATAAAATATTTTATATTGTCAACTTTCCCTTTTTTACTTTAAAGTTTTTCTACATCTTACATATACAATATATATAAAAATGAAAATCGAATAAATATGATATGAAATTGATATTTCTTTAAAATTTGAAACATTTGAAATAAAAAAACATACACCTTATTTGAAATTGACATTTCTTAAAAAAAAAACTTAAAAATTTACTATAACAAACATATGACCACTAATATTTAAGTAGAATAAACTAAAGCTAAATATATTATATAAACAAATATTAATTGACTCTTAAGAAAATTTTTAATTACAAATTGTTACATACAAAAAGTGGCCTTGAGAAGTTGCAGCAGACCCGAGGCTAACTCGCCCTTTGCGTCATAAAGAACGCCCAGCGAGCTTTAGTACGCCCATCAGAAAGCGGTACAACAAAGTTCTTCTAGCACTGCTGCGTACGAAAATCAATCCGAAAGGAAGTAACGGACTCAAGCTCGCCATAGGACGAAGAACAACAAGTTCATCAGAAGTCCCCAGTGAGCTCTTCCCCAGCAAGCTTCTCTATAGCAAACTAGACCTCGCTGAATAATGACTCGACGGGATAGTCACGAAGACGGACAATCCCTTTGTAGGAGCTCGCTGTCCCCTTCGCAGCCACGCTAAGACTGCCATTCCTCTGCTTCACTAACGTTCCGAGTCTGGAAACCCCCACGAAGAGGTATCAGATTTTCTGTGGAGAAAGCACCAAGCAACGATTACGAATTAAATTCTATAACCGGCAGGAGGGCCCCACCTCCGCAGCCCTACATTCTGTAACAGTCAGATTATAACCTGTAACTGGCTTTTCTACTTAATATTTGATGTAACACAACTGTAGATTGTATTTAATGCACATAACTCATCCTTCCTCTGTAAATAGGATTGTCATATTAGAAGAGGAAAAAAAAGGGGAAAAAAAAAGAGATCAACTTTTGTAAGCAGAAACCCAGCAAATATTATTTCTCAATACAAAACATTCGTGGACGTAGGGTCCGGTACTTCCCGGATTTATCCAAACCATGTTAAACTCGCTGCCTCCTCATCCCTTCTCCCTCTCGGTCCTCCTCTCTCTGCATTTCAGAAGCAGCATTGGGTCCCAGAACTCTTCCTCGTTGACTGAAGCTTGGGTCCTCCATACGAATCGGATTTCACTGTCAACATTTTGGCACCGTATGTGGGGAACCATCTGCTTCCTAAAGTCTTCTTTGCAGTACAATAATGGCTAGAGGGAGGACGACTCGAAGTTCTACCATTCCGATTTTCCAGCAACATACTACTGCACCCGAAACTCAGAAGGCTCAGACGCCCGATCGGCACTCGAAAACACAGTCAGAGCTGAAACTGTCAAGGTGCTTGCCCAAGTGCAAGCATAGAATGCCCAGAGACAAGAAGAGGTCACGGTACAACTCCAATAGCTTTGTGAAGAAGCTCAAAGATAAGTCCACGACGATCGTGATAGCCAGCGACTGGGGGCTCTCAGCGAGCAGAAAGCTCTGCCCCTTAGCACGAAGAGCAACGCCAGACAATGGAAGAGGTCCTCCGTAGGCTCGAACAGCTAGAAAAGCATCCACAGCCTTAGAGCCATCAGCCTCATAATAAGGAGACCTTGCCATTTTCTGCGGAGATTGAGAAACAACCCCTCCCGCAAGAACTCAGAGTGCCCGCCATCCTGCTATACGACGGGAACAGTGACCTGAGTGATTACCTGGATGCGTTCAATACTCAAATGGACCTCTAGATGATCACCCCCTGGTGAAGTGCCATGTCTTCCCCACCACATTAGGGGCAATACCTCGTACTTGGTTCAGACACCTCCCGGCCCGCAACATCGGTGACTGGGAAGAATGTCAAAGAAAATTTGTTGACCAGTACCAAGCGTTGAAGAAGCAACTCGCGCCCCCTTGCCACCTTGCGATGATTTTCCAGTGCAAGGATGAGTCGCTCAAAGATTATATAACCCAATTCAGGCATGAGGCTAGCTCCATGGAAAATCCCTTAGAGGAAAGCATCCTAACGGCCATCTCAATGGGACTCCAGAAAGACGACAAGCTGTACAGAAGCCTCTACAAGTCCCTCGCTCGAGACCTCATCGAGTTCTATGATCGGGCAACTAAACAAATAAGATAGGAGGGAACCTTCGGAACAGAGGAACCCAAGCATAAAGCGGGCCACAGTGGTCCCCCTGCAAGTAAGAAGAGGGGTGGCAAGAGTCATGACAACCCCACTCCTCATCTCGCGAAGAAAGCAAAACCTCAACAACCTGAAGGCCGCTTCAAGAGCTACGGCATCCAATCAGACAGACAGGACCGCATCTTTGCTGCAGAAAGGCATAACAAGGACTTCGGAAGGCCCAGACCAATAAGGGTACCTGCCAAGTCCAGAGACCAAAATAGATTTTGTGCCTATCACAATAAGGCTGGGCACACCACCTCAGAGTGCCATGCACTGAAAAATGCCATTGAAGGCGTCATCAAAAAAGGTCAACTACAGGAATACGTGGCAGGACTGCCTAGGCAGCACGCTCAACAGGCTCAGCGAGTCATCACCCAAGAGCCTGAGCCCTCCATCAAAACCATATTCTGATCCTATAAGCATTCATTTGTCATCTATGATGACCAATTGTATTAACTGTTATATGCTGGATCAATGTAAAAATTGCCGATTGGCCAAACATTATCAAGACAGAGGATTCTCACTCTACCTTAGCGTCATCACTACAGCGAATGATTTTCACCTCGCTACAACGTCATCACTGTAGTGAATGATTTTCACCTCGCTACAGCGTCATCGCTATAGCGAATGGTTCTCACCTCGCTACATCATTATCATCATCATCTCGGCGAACGGTCCTTACCTCATCTTAACAAAGCAAAACCAGTGTAACTCTCATGCAATCGACGGCCTGCATCTATCATGTAATAGATCCCTTACATAATAAATGGGATCTCTCGGGCGCAGCTTGCATGCGACCCCCTCTCACTCATAACGTGTCGAATAATTGAAAAAATAAAGCATAGCTGACTAGCTGAATGGAGAAATTCTCATTAATTGTCATGGGTTTACATACAATAATGCATGAAGCATTCATTATAGTTTCTGAAAGGAGAAGAACTCATACAACAAAAAAGGCCTCAACAAGTGAGGCGACAGTATATCAGGGAAAAAAGAGTGAAAGCCTGGCACCACAATTCTTGTAAAAAATAGCCAAAAGCCAGCTACCAATCATCAGCCTCGCAGAAGAGCAGTAGCCCCAGAGTTCCTCCTGCTTATTCCTCTGGCATCTCTTCCTAAGCCACACACAGCAATTTGAAAAGTTGTAGAAGCTGGCTGGCTAGGCAGCAGCACCATAAGCAACAATCGGAGGAGGTGGCCAGAAGTCACCACGAGAACCCGTAGGAATCCGCCAGGTGAATCTTGCACCAGAGCCACATGCAACGGACTATCCACGTCTCCCGACACTCTGCAATAGACCATCCATGTCTCAACAAGCTTCATCGGAAGCTACGACACCGTAGTGTAGGGGGCTCTTCAGTCTCCTTCATTAAGCTTCTCTGGGACGAAAGAAAGAATACCCCAAGCTATAAATAGGCCCTTTGAAGAATCCAGAGGAAATTTGTCCTGATCTTCATCCAACGGCCTGAAGCAAACGACAGTGCCACGCCAACAGTCAAAAATGACAAACAGAAAAAAGCATGACCTAAAGCAGAATGGAAGACATTTGACAAGACACTTCGGTCAAAGAAGGACATTGGCTGAAGATGTGGATCAAGCCTCGAAAACATACAACTCCCGGTCCGTAAAGCAAATCGAGAGTTGGGGGGCTTATGTTACATACAAAAAGTGGCATCGAGAAGTCACAGCAGACCCGAGGCTAACTTGCCCTTTGCCTTGTAAAGAACGCCCAATGAGCTTCAGTACGCCCATCAAAAAGTGGTACAATGAAGTTCTTCTAGCACTACTGCATACAAAAATTGATCTGAAAGGAAGTAACGGACTCAAGCTCGCCATAGGACGAAGAACAACGAGTTTGTCAGAAGTCCCCAGCAAGCTTCTCCATAGCGAACTGCACCTCGGTGAATAATGACCCGGCGAGATAGTCATGAAGACAGATGATCCCATTGCAGGAGCTCGCTGTCCCCTTCGCAGCCATGTTAAGATCGCCATTCCTCTACTTCACTAACGTTCCGAGTTTGGAAACCCCAACGAGGTGGTATCAGATTTTCTGTAGAGAAAGCACCAAGCAACGGTTATGAATTAAAGTCTATAACCAGCAGGAGGGCCCCACCTCCTCAGCCTTACGTTCTGTAACAGTCAGATTACAACCTGTAACTGTCTTTTCTACTTAATATTTGACGTAACACAACTGTAGATTGTATTTAATGCACATAACTCCTCATTCCTCTATAAATAGGATTGCCATGTTAGAAGAGGAAAAAAAATAGATCAACTTTTGCAAGCAGAAACCCTGCAAATATTATTTCTCAATACAAAACATCCGTGGATGTAGGGTTTGGTATTGCCCGGATTTAGCCGAACCACGTTAAACTTGCTGCCTCCTCATCCCTTTTCCCTCTCAGTCTGCCTCTCTCTGCATTTTAGAAGCAGCACTGGGTTCCAGAACTCTTCCTCGTTGACTGAAGTTTGGGTCCTCCATACGAATCAGATTTCACCGCCAACATAAATATTTTTACAAATATCAAAATGCTAAACATATAATTTTTTATTATACAAAAGATACTAAAGATACTATATTTTTTGTTATAGGCAAAAAATGGCCTTAGGAGAACGGGATAGATCCGAGCCGGCCAGAGGTCAGATCATCTAGCTTGCTGAAGGCGTTCAGCAAACTTCACCTTGCTCACGGCCAGACAATAATGCAGCGAGGTGATCATAAGACCAGCTCGTCAAGCAGTTAACCACCTTGCTCGAGCTGCTACCCCGCTACTGCAACATCAAGTTCGCTACAATGACCTTCTATAACAACCCCGAGCTAGGAATCCCAGCTCAAGACGACAGACACCTCGCTCGAAAAAGTAACACCGAGCGATGGATACATATAAACACAAGTCCATAGTCAACCACACCCCGTAGCCTATATTCTGCAGCATCTAGATTATAGTCTTTTACTGTCTTTTCCATTTATATCTTAATATTACACAACTGTAGTTTATAATCATTTTGTCTCATTCTCCCCTTCCTTAAATAGGAAAGCCTTGTTAGAAAAGGGGGACACTTGGGTAAGCTCATGTTCTGTGTAAACAATTCTCCATATCAATAAAATCTCTGTCGTGGCTGTAGGGTCTGGTGTCATCCAGATTGAGCTGAACCACATTAAAAATACTACACCATACCTTTTCTCTTTCTTCTTCTTCCTCTCAGATCATCTCCTTCTACACTTCAGAAGTAACATTGGATCCAGGAACTCTCTTTTTGTTGACTGAAGCTTGGGTCCTCTGTACGAACTAAATTTTATTGTCAACATCTTGGTGCCAACTGTGGGGACCTACCTGCTCTCTGAAGTCCCCATTGCAGCATAACAATGACGAGAGGAAGAACCACTCAGAGCTCAGCCACTCCAGCCCTCCAACCGATGGACATTCCCGTTGTGGAGCCTCACCAACAGTCTACCACTACTCCTGAAACTCAAAAGGTATAAACACCTGGCCAACCCCATCTGGTGCTTGAAAGCACGATAAGAGAGCTTGTTAAAACCATCGAAACACTGGTACAAGCTCAAGTTTAGAGCATGCAAAGACAAGAAGAAATCATGGCACAACTTCAGCAGCTTCGTGAAGAGGCTCAGAGGGAAGCTCATGATGATCAGCAATTGGAGGGCTCGCAATGAGTAGGATGCTTTACCGCTCAGTCTAAGACACAGAGCCAGACAATGGAGGAAATCCTCTGTAGGCTCGAGTAGCTAGAAGAGCGTCCGCAACCTCAAAGCCATCGGCCTCGTCGTGAGGAAAGCTCTCCATTTTCTGTGGAGATTAAGACACAATCTCTCCCATAGAAGCTTAAAGTGCTTGTGATCCCACTATACGATGGGAACAGCAACTTGAGCGACTATGTGGATGCATTCAATACCCTGATGGACCTCTAGACGACTGATCCTCTGGTGAAGTGCCACGTCTTTTCCGCCACATTAGGGGGAATGTCTCGGGCATAGTTCAGGTGCCTCCCGGCTCATAGTGATAATAGTTAGGAAGACTGCCAAAGGATATTTATTGACCAGTACTGAGCATTTAAAAACTAACTTGCGTCTCCTTGCCATTTCGCAATGATCTTCCAGTATAAGGGTGAGTCGCTCAAAGACTATGTAGCTTGATTTGAGCACGAAGCCAACTCGATGGAAAACCCTTCTGAGGAAAGTATCTTAACAATGATCTTAGCGAAACTTCACAAAGACGAAAAACTGTACAAGAGCCTCTACAAGTCCCCAGCTCGAGACCTCACTGAATTCTATGAGTGAGCTACAAAACAAATAAGATAGGAAGAAACCTTCAGAATGGAGGAACCTAGGTACAGAGCAGACCCCAATGGTCCCATCACGAGCAAAAAGAGGAGTAGTGAGAGCCACGACGACCTCGCTCCTTAATCTGTGAAAAAGGTGCAGCCTCAGCAACATGGAGGTCGCTTCAAAAACTTACAGCATCCTATCCGATACACAGCATTCGAGCCCGCAAGAGGCCAAATCGTCTAGCTTGCTGAAAACCTTCAGCAAACTTTACCTCGCTCACAGCCAGATAGTGATACAGTGAGGTGATCATAAGACCATCTCATCAAGCAGTCGACCACCTTACTCGAGCTCGCTACCCCACTACTGCAGCATCAAGCTCGCTACAGCGACCTTCTATAACAACCCCGAGCTAGGAATCCCAGCTTGAGACCATAGACACCTCACTCGGTGAAGCAATACTAAGTGACGGATGCATATAAACACAAGTCCACAGCCGATCAGAGGGGCCCACCCCGCAGCCTATATCTTGCAGCAGTCGGATTATAGTCTTTTACTGTCTTTTCCATTTATATCTTGATGTAATACAACTGTAGTTTATAATCATTTTCTCTCATTCTCCCCTTCTTTAAATAGGAAAGCCTTGTTAGAAAGGGGGGACACTTGGGTAAGCTCATGTTCTGTGTAAACAATTCTCCATATCAATAAAATCTCCATCGTGGACGTAGGGTTCGATGCCTCTTGGATTTAGCCAAACCACATTAAAAACATTGCGCCATACCTTTTCTCTTTCTTCCTCTTCCTCTTAGATCATCTCCTTCTACACTTCGGGAGCAGCATTGGATCCAGGAACTCTCTTTTCGTTGGCTAAAGTTTAGGTCCTCCGTATAAATCAAATTTCATCGTTAACATTTTTTATCTTATTAAAATGTTAAACATAAATATAAATGAATAAATGGTTTTGAATAGATTGACCTAATTAATATAACCCTTATTTAATGGCATTAATAATGGTCCAACCCACAATTATCCAAAAGTTAATGTAAATTAATTATAACGATGATGGATATGAATGAATAAATGGATATGGGTTACAATTATCAAGTTTACCAATGTGTATGACTATGTTAGGATTTTGAAATTTTTTATTTTATTTTATTTTATTTTATTTAATATAATACTTTTAATTTTAAAAAATAATTTAAATTTCTAATAAAAATTTAGTTAGATGAATCATGGATATCCATTGATAAATTTTTAATAACCTTTTTATTAAACAGATTAGCATTTCATCCATTTATTTGATCCGCTAAACATTACGAATGGATTTGCATTGATCCAAAGATGGATGAATTAGATGAATTCATAGATATCCATCCATTTTGCCACCCTCACATATCAAATTAAATAAAATCTATTTACAAGTAAAATATCAAAATTTTTTACTTTTAATTTGTTAAAAAAAATTTACAAATGAATATATTGTAGTTGTTGTCTTCGTTACAACCACAATAATACATAGTATTACGGATTACAACTGCAACTCATTGCAACATATGAGATTTTGAAAAGAAGATGCGGTTGCAACTATCATTATATTGTAGTTGTTGCCTTTGTTACAACCACAATAATACATAATACTACGGGATTACAACTGCAACTCATTGCGACACGTGTGATTTTGAAAATAACATGCGGTTGCAACGTAACTATCATATTTGTGATATTTGTGAACGCGCATTTTAAATCTTCGGTGTGCGGATTCATATACCATTTTATCACTCACTCAACTTTCGGGAGGTAATATGTATTTTCACCCGGAACTTAATATACATAGACTTCACTCCTCCTCCTAGATTCACATCATCAACAAGAGATATCTTGTGTGAGTGCAAAAATGGTAAGCGTCACATCTTCTTTCACTGTTGTTCCAAGCAAGTCCTCTCCAAAGGGTGATTTATGTCTCTCCGAGAGCGATCAATCGAGCACTTGGACTCATGCCCCAAGTATCTACATCTACAAACCACAACAAAATCACAATGCCATCGACAGAATGAGAGACTCTCTCAGCAAGATCTTAGTCCACTTTTACCCACTCGCCGGCCGCCTCCGCTGGATCGGACGCGGTCGACTCCAGGTTGACTGTAACGAAGCCGGCGTGTTGCTGATCGAATCCATATGTTCCAAGACTCTGGACGATTTTGGCGATTTTGGGCCCAACGAGAGTATTCGAGAGCTTATTCCCAAGGCAGATTACACTAAACCAATTGAAGAGGTGCCTCTGTTACTCATCCAGTTGACCAAGTTCAGCTGCGGTGGCCTTTCAGTCGGGATATCCATTTCTCACGCCATTGCCGACGGTGTCGCCGCTATTCACTTCATCAACTCCTGGGCTAAGCTTTCTCGAGAAGAAACGTTAGAGCAAGACGACATGCCATTTCTGGACCGAATGGTTCTGAAAAGCCGCGAACCGCTTACTCTGCCGCGCTTTGACCACCCGGAATTCAAGCCATTTCCTCTTTTGCTCGGTGCCTCCGACCATATAGCCGAGAGGAAGAAGGAAACCACCGTTGAGTTATTGAAACTGACAAAAGAACAAGTGGAGAAGATAAAGAAGAAAGCCAACGAGGAAACTATGATTAAAAATCGAACTTACAGTAGATATGAAGCTATAACTGCTCATATCTGGAAAAGTGCTTCTAAGGCCCGCCAATGTGATTATCATCAGCCAACATTGAATCGAATCGTAGCTGATATCCGAAATAGGTTGAATCCACCTCTGCCTAGAAATTATTTCGGGAACGCTGTCGTTCGAACATGTCCCACCTGCCATAGTGGAGATATCATTTCGAATCCACTGAGCTATACTGCACAGAGAATAAGAGAAGCGATTGAACTATTGACGGATGAGTACATAAGATCGCAGCTCGATTTTATAGCGAGTCAGCCGGATGTGAATTCCCTCAGGGTTTCGTTTCACACGTTGAATTGCGTCGAAGCCCCATTTATAGGGAATCCTAACATTAGTATTGTGAGCTGGACGAGCATGCCCGTGTATGAAGCAGATTTTGGATGGGGAAGGCCTCTTTATATGGGTCCCGGATCTTTAAATGAAGATGGTAAGGTATTCATTGTGCCAACTGCTGCTGGAGATGGCTCTGTTTTTGTGGCTATTCGCCTGCAAAAAGCTCATATGGACGATTTCAAGAAGTTCTTCTACAGTGATATTTGATTATTGTAGGACAGTCTCTTTTGTGATCTGTTAGTTCTAGCTATGTTTGTTGGTGGAGATCTTGATTTAATAAGCATATCTTATGTGCTTGGTACATGTTGGAAGTTAATCTGGAAAATTCTATGTAATAAGGAGTAATAGTAAACAATATTGATTCCAATGGCAATATATAACTTTTAACAGTATCATCCCTCTAAATCCCAAGTCCACTAAATTACATTTCTCTTTTCTATTTCCTAAATTTTGCGTTAGTAAATGACATATAATCAATAATACAATTGTTAGACCCTCACCTTCTCTCTTGTTGACTAAAGCTATATTTTATTTTTGACATTTGTTAACCAGTGTTTAGTGATTTAGAATCATTTTATACTGAATTATGGATCCGATTTTATATAAAAGTTAATTTATATACTTTTATTTAATTTATCCTAGAAATTAAATAAAAAGTTCGACAAATAATTAAAAAGGAAAGTTGAGGAAATCAGGTAGTGAGCGAGCCATTCAAAATTAGCTTTCATTCCTATTTTCAGAATTTGACAATTCGTTCCTATCCACCAATAATTGAAGCTTGCGGAAAGAATGAGGGCCGGACAGCTTGTCAAGTTTTCATGATTCTTCATGCAATGGCTTTCCTTGTATAGAAGAAAGCACTCAACGAATAGCGTTAAAGGCTTGGTTTGGAGCTTCATCATTTTAAATCACGTCTAAATTGATTATGTTTTGGAAAATGGATTATGTTTTGTTATATATGGGTTGTCGAGACACTTTCACATAAAAATTATAAGAGCTATAACTTTAATATAATATTTTATATTTTTTTAAATTATAAATATAATCAAATTTTACTTGTGATAAATACATAAAAAAATATAATTCTACCATTTAAAGTTGTGTTAAAATTACAACAATACGACAGAATTATAGGTTAATTCTGACTGAATGGTATCTAATTTTATTTTATTCTATAGTTGTGGGTGGCCTATCAAAGCTATACTTCCAACTCCCGTAGAGCCATTGAGGAAAAATAGCAAATAAAGAGAGAATAAAATATTAATTATTATTAATTAACTATGAAAAAGACAAAATAATTACGAAGATATAATAAGAAAAAGAACAAAGTAGGGAAAAAAGGAAGACTTTTTTTATGCTTAATTAACTTATATCAACTTGTTAATGAAAACCCAATAAAGCAAGCAACATGCCGTTTGTTAACTGCACCACATTGTTTTGTGAAATTTGAATGATTTAAATGTTACAGAATATAATATATTAGATAAACAATCGTGTTGAATCAACTTGCTCATGGAAAAAAACACTTAGGCTCTTTCTCCAGAGAAACTGGACCAGGCGGAAAGGAGTACGAAAAACATGAAAGCTAATAATATTCTGTATGGGATTTGCCTAAGGATGCTGTGATGAAGGAAGACCAAAGTTCAGGGATTGACAAGAAGATGGAGGGGACTCATGTTGAAGGTATTCTCTCTTACAACGATAAACTGATAGGAGATAAGTCTTCATCCTTCGAAGACCTCCCTGTGATAGAAGTCATCTCAATATTTAGAGAGAATGATGAAGAGGTGATTCCCCTTGATCCACATCTGATTGTTGAAATTTCAGATCAGGAGAAGGAGGAATATTGTAAACTTTGGAGAAATTCTTTCATAGTGAATCTACTTGGTAAGACGTTGGGTCTTCATTTCATGGCAAACCGTTATGGGAGAAGGAAGGCAAGATCAAGTTGATTGATATAAGCATGGATCATTATGTGGTTTGCTTCACTCATGAAGCTGATTACAGATTTGCATTTCAAGAAGGCCCTTGCACTACTATAGAATGGATCTTTAGCGGTGGTTTGAGAATGGCGGTTTGTCTAAAACGCCACTAAAAATACGACTAAGTGACACTGGTTTGACACTTTTTAAAATCAAATGTTAGAGGTGATTTTTTAATAACAGTTTTGTTTAACCACCGCTAACTACATGTTTAACGGCAGTTAAAGGCGATGGTTGAAAAGGCAGTTGTTTCAATCTCCACATGCTGCAACACTAAAATCCAGTCTCCTTTTTCTCTTCTTAGGAATCCTAATTTCACCCTCCCCCAAATTCTTCATCACTAGACACCAATATTCTTCTTCTTACCTAATTTTTCTCTTTGCAATAGCCCATAAGGTAGCCTGTAAGCCAAATTCTTTAACATCTTCTGAAGCACTTGGATCGTTTGTGCTAAGGGATCAGCGGTCATTGGACAGCATTCCTACAGACCTGCCAACACATCAGGGAGCTGTTTTGTGCTCAGAAACGAAAAGGTTAGCAACTGACCTTGTGTTATTATTTTCGTTCAATGCATGCTTAACTTTTTGTTCTTGAGCTTATATTCAATCTGATTTATCCATGTAAACTCATTGCACACTATTGATTTTGTTTTATTGTGGGCTTGTATGTATTACATCGTGTTTGTTTCATGCTTCTTCCTTGAAACTTTCTTAAACAGAGGTTGTGTTATGCTATTGAATGAGAATTTTAGGCTCTATATTGGTAGGCTTGTGCATGTGCTTAATTTCCAATTCACTTGCTATGCTTTAGCTTATGATCAAATTAATTTCTGAGTTTTCATTTTTTTTTTTGTAAAAATCATTTTAAAACTTAACTTTTCCAATTAATATGCTATTGCTTGATTTGGTTCCATCTTGCGGGTTCAAAATTTTGTTCCTCTACATAAATAAATTCTCTTTCTTCTGTGCAGTGAATTTTAAATTACTTTTGATGTCTTGCCTATGTTCTATGCTCCTTTGTTTCAAACCCATTATTATTTGGTTCTGCCCTTTGTATTCTTGAGCTTACGTTCACTTCAGTTCAGATTACTTGTGTAAAAAGTCTCCGATAAGTTGATTTGGTTCAGTATTAATATTCATTATTGAAAGGCTCTTGCATATTTTTTTCAATTTTGTTCTTCCCTACATGTGTTTGTTTCAGCTTCTTCTCTGAAACTTGATTAAATACAGGTTCTGAGATCTGCGTTATGCTTTTAATGCAGTGTGCAGTTCACCTGCTCTGCTTTATCTTATGTTCAAATTAATTTATGAGTTTGTTTTTTTTTTTTTTTGTAAAAATCATGTTAAATCTTTGTTTTTGCAATTCATATGCTTTAGCTTATGTTCTTTGCTCCTTAATATTATGTGAATCCTTTTCTTTTGATTTTATGTTCAATATATATATATATATATATATATATAATGAGTTAAAATTTGGCTCTGTGCTGATATTTTGTTCCTATGCACTTTCCTTTGTATGAAAATTTCTTTTATACTATTAACTGAATTAAAATTTAGATGAGCTACAAGGTAGTGGGCAAAAGCGGAAAACCTAGAATCAAAATCCACTTCATAAGATTCTCTGTCACATATAGAAGAGCTCAGTCTTCAGGATAACAATTAATTAAGCATAAATTACACAAACTCATAGATTGAGTTCAAACACGTTTATATTATGCTTCCCCTGTTTAAAGCATTAAGTAGATGAACTACATTAGGGAACTGGCTTAAAAAATACTGAGTTGAAACCGAAACCAACTAAAAAACATATGGACTATTAGTTCCCTTCCCTAAATGCCTATTATACGCTACTCCATCACTCACCTCTATTTTTACCCTTTTCTTCCTCAATTCAACACTCTATTATCTGGCTATTCTAAACAAATGAACCAAAAATAAAAACAAGATGATATGTCTAAGATGGTTATATTCCACAGAAGTTTGAGCTACACATACTTTTGAAAGAGCGTGGGAGCAAGAGAGTGATAGTAGCACCACTAATTACATGCTGCTTTTAAATAAAAAATCTGTTCTAATCTTATAGCTATATATGACTGATTACAAAGCTTACCTGAAAGCATTTGACCACAGCCCTTGTGGTTTTATCACATTAAATAGAACTAAATGCAAAAATAGTTTATAAAACTAAGTTATTTGCCAAATCATTCGCACACAAGTTCAAAAGAAAACAAACATGCCTATTATATACCACTGTCTTCTCAAAATTTTACCTTTTTATTCCAATAATTGGCCATAGTTCACATTTCACATTTAAAAAAAAACTAAGTTATTTTGCCTTGTTATTCCAGACATTGAAAGAGAGGATAAACCTATGTTTAAGCTAAGTTATTTTGCCCTATTATTGGACATTTAAAAGAAAACTTAATTATTTTGCCCTGTTATTACCCACGGTTTATCATTAGGTGCAAATTCCTTACATTTTTATATATCACCTCTGTTTCCAACTCCATTTCTATTTTCATCAGCTTCTGATATGAAAACTCCTTATATACTCTCTCTTTTTGTCCGTATGAAAAATTTAACCTCACTCTCAAAAAGAGAGAAAAATAGAGAGAAAATTGGTGAATGTGAATGAGAGGAAGTCCCTAAGCTTTTTCTATGAGATGAGAGAATGAAAGAAAGAGTTTTTAATCTAGGATATATAATAAAAAGTTTAAATGAAAGTGGAAATTTTTAATTTAGTTATTACTATTATCCATGTGGTCCTGTGTTCTTTCTCTGTTTTTTCCGTGCTAACATCTACTCTCTAGTCTCTCCAATTTCCTTCCTCAGCGACAACTTTGGCAAAATTCGCAGATAATGTCGCATCAATACTCTATAAGTTCTATGTCTCCTATCTCTATTTCATTGTTGGAGCAACTTGCCAATGGTTAAGTTCGTAGCATTGACCTGCCTCGGACTTCTAGTCCATCTCGCATTGTTACTGGGTTTTTTCATAATTTTTGTTGGGTACCTTTGTATCTTTTTCGTTTGTGTTTAAGCAAATGTTGATTCTAATCCCAGATCTTATCTTTTCAATTCTTCTAATGCTACCTGCACTGCACTCCCATTTTCATAGCAGCTGCATTCAACTGAAGTGAACTGGGTGTCTGTAATTATTGTGTTACTTGCACTATCAACATATTTTGTTCCTGATGTAGATCTAGTTTTACTGATTAATTTTTGTCTAAACCCTGGAAAGATCATGTGCTATTAGAAATGAGTAGACGCATGTAATATGTCATAATAGGTTTTCTTTGCAACTTTACCAATATGTAAGTCTCAGATAGATAATGATAGATATTGTATTGCATAGAATATACAGGCTAAAAGCTAGGCAATTTATGTGCAAATTAGCTATCTTGAGAATATTTCTCTTATACTAACACTTATTAATTATTTCTTTTGGGTTAGAGCACTTGATACTATGATATCATTTAATGGATCTTTAGATATCTCTAGAATAACAACCTTTGAACATATATTATTATATGACATCTTGAAATTGACTCTATGATGAGCGAAGTTATATGTTATGTGAGCTGTTTGTGCCTTGTAGTGGCATTTGAATGCTTGATCATTTTCTTGACCTTGTCTATTGGCTCTCATGAGGTTCTGATACACCAGGAAAATAAAGGCTACACATTGGTATCAGTAGAACAATGTCACATTTGAATCTTACTTCTACTTTAATGGCCCCTCACAAACTGGTCCTCTGATGAGTTCCACAGCCTTTGTGAGATTTTATTTGTGGTAACATGTTTGATGGTTAGTTGTTATTTTTCCATTATTTAGTCAATCAAATTCAGAATAGTTTATTGTTATTCATCCTTTTGTTTTTCTTACTATATTAGTTAATTTGGTTGTGTAATTACTGTGAATAGTAATGTTCATCTACCATTTATTAATTTGATAGTAGTATTATGGTTTTACATTTGTTTTCATGACAGTTGGTCTTCAATATTTGGTTTTAGCTTCAATATTTGTGAATAACTACTGAGCCTCTTCAACCAACGTAGCATGAGTCACCAATGGATTAGTTGTGTTTATTGTTGCTGTGTTTGTTGCATATAAATCATAACATGCACTAGAGTTACAATTTTAGATGTCATGCTTTCATATAGTGGAACCAACCTTGTGTACACTTATCACTTTCTCAGGGTCAGTTATGTGCGTATAAAAGTCAACTAGTAGTTTATTTTCTTTTTCCTATCCTTACTAAGTCTTATAACAGGTTTCTCTAGTGACCCATTGAGTTAGATCATTAACGAGTTCATACATTACATACAATGATCTATTACCATTTGATTACCCTGAAGAGGCTTTCAGGCTTCATTGGTGGTTAGGGCATTATAGTCAAATGCATGCATTTTAAAGCAAATATATTATTATGGATCAATAAATCAACTTTGTTCTCTAAGCAAATATAATGCACTCTATTTATTATTGACTCAAGGAGTTAGTTTGCACTCAGATGCTAATGCCTTGTGGATGCTATATCTACATCAGATGGTAACTAGAGGATCATGAATTATATGATTGTTGATTATTGATGATGGATTAGTTATGTTTGTTATTGTGGTTGTTGTTGTGTTTGCTATTTATAAATCATAAGTTAGAGCTAGCTTCTAGAAATTGTTTTTTAAAATTCAGGTTTTAAAAAAGGATTTCCTATAGTAAATGCGCAAAGAAGCTTTATAGGACATGCATAATAAATTTTAATACATTTCTGGTTAATCTAAAAGTTAGCATAAGCTAATTTTATTTTACAACCACCAGATGCAAAAAGTGAACATGTCACATAAGCAAAACACTCTTCCTCTACTAGTCATGACGTACCATTGTGAATTTTACATTTCAATTGTTGTCAAATTACGTTTAAACTCATAAATTCTAATATTTGACTAACAAATGTTTAAATTCTTATTATTAATATACAATTTGTATTTAATTTCATTTACATTAAAATATATAGATTTATTATAAATTATTATTGTACCAAATTAACAGACATAGGAAAAATTAGGGCAGCGAAAGAAAATCTAAAAATCAAATGTAGCAGTGTTCTTTTTTTAAAATTTCTAGAAAACCACTACTTAATGCAACAAAAATCACCACAAAAAGCAAAGTTTTTTTTAAAAAAAAATTCTGAAAAAAACAACTGCTAAATGCAATGAAAATCGCTACAAAAAGTAAATTTTTTTTTAAAAAAATCATGAAAAACCTCCTTTAACTGCATCAAAAATCACCAGGAATATATATATATTTTAAATTTAAAAGATAACTGCTGCTAAATATATTAAAAAACCACTGTTAAAATATATATTTTTTTTCATATTTAAAAAAACACAGTCACGAGCTACCTTACAAAACTAATGCAAAAATGATTTTTTTAAAAGAAAATGCAACTGAAATCGTCGCTAAGTACCGATAAACAACCGCTATATTTATTTTTCCAACGGTTTGCAAAGACGGCTGCTAAATAGTTCCTAACCCATGTATCTGTGGTCATTCTAGAAACTACAACGAAGTGTATTAGTGGCAGTTACAACCACCACTAAAGACATTTTTTTTTTTTTTTGCAGTGTTGGCTTATAGCCAACCATTATCTAGTTGTTCAGAAATCGTAGCCTGATTTCTTACTAAGGAAGGATAAGGTTTCAAAGATGGCAGGGTGGTTCGGAGTATTTAAATTGCCATTAGAATACTATACTCCCTGATTTTTATGGTGCATAGTTGCAAAAGTTAGCAATCCTTTGAAGGTGGATACCCTAATTTGTCTTACCTCTAAGGTTGATTTGCAAGAATGGGTGTAGAGGAAGACTTGAGAAGCCAACTTGTTGCTAAGTTTGATTTTAAGGGAGAAATTTATGGGGTAGAGCATGAAGGTTTGAAATTGATATGTTCCGATTGTAGGAGATATGGGCACCACCGTGAAGAGTGCAAAGAAGGTTTATCTCATTGTGAAGAGATAAAAAAAATAGTAATAATAATCATACTACTATGGATGTTGCACAAGAAGCTGTGGTGGTGTAGGGCCCAAAGAAGATAATGCAATCAACCCTCATTCCACATAAGGAAACTACACAATCTACGGAAACATCTACTTTGATGGTGGATGAATTTGGAAGTTGCATGATTGTGAAGAAACCCATTAGGCACAGATCAAGCAATCAACGCATTGCTTATAATGTTGATTCTGATATTGGTGCAAGAAGACAGAGAGATAATGGCAAAATATCTCAAAATAATCAACATCATTTCTTTAGTTTTAATTAATGAAGACACCAAGGATATGGAAGATTTTGAACCATCATCAATTGCTTCAATTCCTATAGGAGGTAAAAATAAACCGTCTAAGCAGGGTAAGGGTAAAATGGTTATTGGGCAGTCCAATAAAAAAAAAAAAACAAAACCGGGGCTCTATCGAGAATAAAAATATTGTCGGGCCTTCTAATGAGAAGAAGGCCTTACAAACTACTGTTACTTCTAAAGGTCATGCTCCAAATAGTTCTTGTCACGCCCATGGGTAGATAACTTTCATTAAATTTTGAAGGTTTCAGATAACTTTCTTGAAATCTTGAAGTAAGATTACTATAAAATTTTGTTTTAAGATTACTCACCACAGTCTAAAGAACCGGTGGGTAGCTTAACGATGGAAGTGTCGCCAACAAGCTGGTTAGAGCATCGGCCGAACAGGCACCAAAACAACAGAGGGAGGATGCTGTTGGTTGGTGGCAAAAGGAAAAATGCCAGAGAAGAAAGGAGGAAGATGGTGGCTGGCTTGTTGGATGGCAAAGACATAGCGACCAGAGATCAAGCAGAGAGAAGAAGACAAACATAGAAAAGCAGGGAAAAGTTTCAAGAAAGGGAAGGACTAATTGCCTGAAGGGAACAGGTAGTTGGGAAAATATTATAACATAAGACAAAATGGAGAAATTTATGATTCAACCCCATTAATTTTGCCACTGACTTTAATAAAGTCCCCCTGAAAAAGGGAAAATCACATTATACTCCTAATGAAATTTTAAAATCTTCACTTAGTTTATAAAAAAATATATTTTATTTTTATTTTCTTATTTTATTTTTCAAGACATTATAGTTCTAGTACCAAATCTAATCGCTAAGTGGATAAGAATTTTATAGCTTTTTTCAGGAATTTTCAAAATAAAAAAAATAATCAAGAAATTCTCATGCAAATTATTTTCTAGTTCAAATAGGGTTTGAGGAGAAAGGTTTACAATCAGAGAATGTAACTAATTTTAATCCTAAACCTCCGGATCTAGGTCCTATTCTTTTTTACCAACAAGGTATCCATGATTCATGCCACATCCTGATTCTAAACTCTAGATGATTATATTCAAATAAAACCTAGTGAGTGAATAATTCACTAAGAATTGATGGTTAATTACAATTATATTCAAATGAAATTCAACATAAACGTATATAAATATTCATTTATGAAACATCTTGCAAATTACAAATTTTAATCTCAAAACTATTGAAACTCAAAATTCATAACTCATCAAATATAAGAATACCATTCGAACAATTGAAGAAGTCAATTTCAATAGATATAACAAAAAAAAAATAAAGTTTAAATCTAATATAGGAGTTGAAACCAAAAAAGAACATGCTTCCACACTTTAACGTTTTCCCAAACATATAAAATAAGAAAGATGACATGTCATTTCAAATATATTCATTATGATGAAAAGTAGATAAAATATATCATACTTCATAAATATACATGTATCATGAAAATACAAGATCCCAATGTACAATTAGGATCCAATGGTAAGTTCCTATAGACAACGTTGCCTAACGGTATTTAGTCGCCATCATTCACCTTATCCTTCTAGTAGTTATTCTCCCCTGCCCTCCACTAGTTTCATTTCTCAATTTAATTTTATTCGCAAGTGCATTTGGAGGTTTTCTAAGGAATTCCTCAAGGATCCATGAAAAAGAATGCAACATAAAGACAAGGAAGAGGTTTTCTTTAAACAAAATTCACTTGCAATTCAATCAATATCAATACAACAATTCATCATTTGTCATTTCAATCACATTTTCATAAGGTTTGAAGTAATTCAAATCAAAACATATGAAACA
>JANHAO010005148.1:0-23055 GCA_026873985.1 Saraca asoca | reverse complement strand
AATGTTTTCACAAGCTATGAACTGCAAAGAATCTAATCTATGGTTGGATGCAATGAAGGATGAGATGAATTCTATGGCATCTAATGGAGTCTAGGATCTTATTAAGTTGCCTGATAGGGCTAAGGCCATTGGATGTAAATGGGTTTTTAAGATAAAGAAAGACTTATTAGGCAACATTGAAAGATATAAAGCAAGACTCGTTACCAAAGGATTTACTAAAAAAGAAGGAATCGATTACAAGGAGACCTTTTCTCTTGTATCTAAGAAAGATTCTCTTCGTATTATTCTAGCCTTAGTTGCATATTTTAATCTAGAGTTCCAACAAATGGATGTGAAAATAGCTTTCCTCAATGAGGAACTAGAGGAAGAGGTATACATGAAACAACTTGAAGGATTCTCCTCTAGCAAAGGTGAGCATTTGGTATGCAGGCTTAAGATATTTATCAATGGATTTTTTGGTTTGTCTATCTTTCAACTTTAAGTTGTACATCACAAAGACCAAGTCATTCATCTTCTTTTGGTGTAAACGATTTCTTCATTTTGTATGAACCTTATTTATTTTTGAAATATATCATTAGCAATTAAAACACAAAGAAAGCAAAGGAGGCAACATTTAAATAAATGATTACACCTGATAAGAAAATAATCTTACCATCTTAAAAGCACTCCAATTGCATTCACACCCAGAAGAACTAAAAGTCAAGCTTAATATTCAAATGGCAAACCTTTATAATTTAGGAAATTGTGCTCCCTAAGAGTCCCACCACATAGCTAAAGCTTTTATGTCCTTTGTCATCAAAGTAACTTTAGAACCAAATAACCCCGTTCTAACCTTAAATTCATCAAGTTGTACATGAATCCTAGCCCTTTCATGTTTAGCAGGTATCATTCTTTCTAAGCATTCAAATAGTCCTTTTGTAACTTCAAAATCATCTTTAAAATTAGGACTATAATGAAATTAAGGATTCAAATAGTATGCTACTGCATGCAAGGGCCTATGAAGTTGGGACTCCCATCTTGAATCAATTATTTCCCAAATAGGCTTATAACTACAAAAAGGATGAATAATAATAAACATACATTATAATTCATAATTCTTTTCAATGTTGAAATTAATAAATGGTGAAATTTAAATTACTAACCTTTTCTTGACATTATTAAAATTGCTTTGAATCTTTTCCTTTGCACAATCCATTTCTTCATAAATGAAACCCATTCCTGATTTTTCTTCAGAATCAACCAATCGAAGGGCCTTGATAAGAGGATATGCAGCTTTAAGACAAGTGGTAACATTCTTCCAAAATCTACTATCCATTACCAACGACTACATAATCTTTCCATCTTCTGTACTTGCAAATTTATTAATTTTCCATGTTTTGGAATTAAATATGCTCATTAATGTGCCATTGTTGTTGTTAAGGCACCTTAAGGTTAGATATGTAGTAGTAAAGCGAGTGATAGCTGGCCTAATTAAATCCTTTCCTTTTGTAAAGTGCATTAACATTTCAATAACTATAGTCCTTGCATAAATATATGTTGTAATCCTTCTAGCCTTAGCAATTGTCAAGCGATGGATTTTCAATTTTGTCTTAAAATCCTTTAACATCAAATCAATAAAATGAGCAGCATAAGGTATCCAGAAAATAGTTTTCCTTTTTTTCATTAGCATTTCTCCTGTAGCCTTGTAATTTATAGCATTATTAGTGATCACTTGCACAACATTTGACTCACCTACTTTTTCAACAATCTCATCAAGAATCTCAAACACCTTATCAGTTGTTTTTGAAAAATTAGATGTATTAACTGAAGATAGAAAGACTGTTCCCTTTGGGCTATTGACAAGAAAATTGCATATGGATCACCTTTTTTTATCTGTCCAACCATCTAACACAATAGAGCAACCTATTTTTTTCCATTACTCTTTATATTCCTCAAGGAATTCTGTAGTGCGAACAACCTCTTGATTCGAGTATTTTTCCCCAATCTCATGGTAAGAAGGAGGCTTTAACCCAATTCCATATTTTTCAATCAATTAACACATTTTTTCAAATTCTAGATTTTTCATACAATTAAATAGAATAGTACTAGTGTGGAAAAACTTAGATATTTGTTGACATACTTCTTCCCTCAAATCTTTTTTGAATATTTGATTAATTGTAGACTGAGTTTTTCCTACACTATAAGTGTATTTTTTCAAAAGTGATCCTTTTTGAACATTTTCATTACCTCCTCCAACAGATGCATTGCTATTAACATTATTACCATTACTATCACTTTCAAAGAACCCTTGATTTTTTTAGATGCAATTTCCATTGACTTTGACATAGTTCCATCATTTTAATCTTAACATCATTTGGCACATTTGGACACGAACATGTATCCATATAGCTACCAGCTAGATGATGTTTTAGTCTATAAACACCTCTAGTTATTGTTTTATCATAATATTTTCATTTAACTTTTTTAGCATTTCCATCAACTTTAAAACAATGCTCCTAACCTATATCACTTCTATTTCCAATAGCATTTTTCCTTTTTAAATTTGGTCTTGAACTAGAGGAAGCCATCTACAAAAATTTTAACAATATTATAAATAATTAATTCAACACTTTTAAAATTCTTTTCGATCATTATAAATTTATAATACAAAATTTAAAATTAATATAATTTATTACAAAATGAATAAAATTTTAAGTAATATAATAATTATATAAATGGACATTTTCTGGAAGCATATTTTTAGTCGGTCAAGGTCCAATAGGAAGCATGGCTAGCCAGATGGAGGCCCGAATTAGAGCTTGAGGTTGCTGAGTGAGGACCCTAGATCGTCAAGCATAAATTGAAGACATCTCACAATGTCGCAAGCAGAGAGCGTAGCTTACTGAGAAGGCTTTCTACCCCTCAGCAAGAAGCCTACTACTCTTAGAGAATGACCAGGCAAGGATGCACAAAGTCAGCCAGAGCCTCCAGCTTGCCCACCAGATGCAGATACTTGTACGAAGCCTAGTCAGCAATCCAAGGCACATGTCTCCAATTGACAGCTTAGCCTCCAAACCTACACATCAGCTCCCCAGAAGTCCGACAATGATTTGCCCAATATTAATTACCTGACACCAATCATTAAATGCCCAGAGTAGCAGAAATAATCATTTTATTATTTATGAAATTACACTTGTAACCCTCCCATTTTCTATAAATAGGAAGAGGAGGTCACTATAAAGAAGAGAGGAAGTTTACACATGCAAAAACTCCGTCTAAACATATAGAGAGCACTGTACATTGAGAGAAAACATTATTACTATATCCAAAACTCTGTAAAACCATCTTCTTAGTGGATAATCAAAGAACAACGTGGACGTAGGGGCTAACTTGGCTTTAGCCGAACCATGATAAACTCCTGATATTATTATTTTTTCTTCTCTTCTATCATCTTCCTTTTTTATTTTCTGTCATATTCTACTTGCAGTTAAGGGTAACGTTGAACTCAAACTAGTTGATCGGATTTTGGTGTTAACATTTTGGCACTAAAAGGAGGGCCTCCACTGCATATTTTTCATTTTCAATCCTTGATAAGCTATTTCAAGCACAATGGCAAATGAAAAGGCTACCAGGAGTGCAGAAGTTCCTACTGGCCAACCCAAAGGTTAGATGCAACAATGAAACACAGTTGCCCTCACAGTGGGTGCCAATATTGGCACAGTCTCTTTTGTTCCACACCCACCCATAGCCCATGAAACTAATAAGGTTCAAGCTTGGCAACAGCACCAAGAGGTACTTGACCAGTGCTAAGAAGCATTACAGAATAATGTGAAAGAATCGGCTAACATGGTCCGAGCGTTGGCTCAAGCGCATGCCCAAGGTGCACCAAGGCAGGGAGAAGTGGTCGCACTCAAGAGTGGACATCATTAGTTAGGGCCTCAGCAAAAAGACCAATTCAGGACTAAGCATCATCGAATCGGTCTCACTTCATTCATCCGATTCATGGCTAAGGTTTGAAGCCCACTGAGTTCGGGAGGACAAGGAAGATGATCAACAAGGTAAAAGCTCGCACCAAAGTGAAAGCTTGCACAAAACTAATAGCGAGCATGAAACAGACCATGACTTATCCGGTCATGAGCACAGTTGGAAGCATAAAACTTCTAACTGACATTCTTGAAGTAAGCAAGAAGAAAGAAATCAAGGGACCTTTAGTCACCGGTCTAAGTCTCGAGATCTGATGGTCGAAGAGCTGCTCCAGAGAATGGAACAATTAGAGAAGAACTTTATGTCTTAGGGGAATCAAAAGTCCCATGAGGAGAGAACTGCACTCTCTAGCTAGATTAAGACAAAGCCCCTTCCCCATAGATTTAAAATTTCAAACATCCTCCTCTACAATGCTACGTGTTGCTCAAAGAAGAGGTGGACAAGCTCTTAGCAAGCAATTTCATTTGAGAAGTGCAATACCCCACTTGGGTGGCCAACCGCGTCCTTGTAAAGAAGAAGAATGGGAAGTGGAGAACATGTATTGACTTCACTAACCTTAATAAGGCGCGCCCCAAAGATAGTTTCCCTTTGCCAAGCATAGACTAGCTTGTAGATACGACAACAAGGCATGAACTCCTTAGCTTCATGGATGCCTATTTGGGGTATAATCAAATTCTAATGGCTATATAGGACGAGGAGCATACCTCATTTATCACTGATCGCAAGTTGTACTGTTACAAAGTGATGCCCTTCGGGCTTAAAAATGCATGGGCAACCTATTAGCAATTAGTGAACATGTTGTTTCAATAACAAATCGGCAAAACCATGGAGGTATATGTTGATGATATGCTGGTAAAATCTAAACAGCTTGTTGATCACATCTGTGACCTAGATGAGATGTTTCAAACCGTAAGAAGGTGCCGAATGAAGTTGAAACCACACAAATGCGCATTTGAAGTGACATTAGGTAAGGTCCTCGGCTTCATAGTCAATAATAGAGAGATCGAAGTGATCCCAAAAAAATTAGGGCACTACTTGATATGCATTCTTCCACTGGTCTAAAAGATGTCCAAAGCTAAAACAATCAGATTGTTGCATTCAGTAGATTTATTTTAAAAGCAACGAACAAGTATGTTCCCTTCTTTAATGTCCTCAAGAGGGTGAAAAGGTTTGAATGGACCCCAAAATGTGAAGTCCATTCCAAGAACTCAAAATGTATCTTGGGCAAGCACCTCTCCCTTCAAAGCCCAAAGAGGATGAGGGATTGACCATATACCTAGGGGTATCCCGACAAGCCTTGAGCACGACCATAACACAAGAAGTGGGAGGAACCCAACTCCCCATCTATTATGTAAGCAAGAGGCTGTTGGATGCCTAAATAAGATACTTGTCCATGGAGAAGCTCGTCTATTGCCTAGTCATCACCTCAAGGAAGCTGTGACCTTATTTCCAAGCCCATAGCATCAGGGTCCTTATGCAATACTTGCTAAGACAAGTCTACAAAAGACAGATGCCTCAAGATGATTGCTCAAATGGCCAATAAAACTTGCTCAGTTTGACATTGAATATAAGCCTAGAACAACTATCAAGGGACAAGCATTAGCCGATTTTATCATTGAATTCATGAGGCCCATGCAAAAGGAGGTAGAGGTTCCTGAGGCCCCATGGTGGGAATTATTCATTGACGGGTCATCCAATGACCAAAAGGCCAGAGTAAGGATGCTTCTTATCAGTCCGAAAGGACATAAGGTCTTCTGTGCATTAAGGTTTGGCTTTCAGGTCTTGAATAATGAAGCTAAATATGAGGCCTTATTGGTAGGTTTGCGATTGGCTAGAAAAGTGCATGCCAAGAGATTAAAGATTTTTAGTGACTCGTAACTTATTGTTTGCCAAGTCAAGGGTGAATACCAAGCTTGAGGGTAGAAAATGATGAGCTATCTCCAAAGAGTCCAAGAGTTGTTAGGCTCCTTCCAACAATTTGAAATCACTCAAATTCCATAAGCCCAAAACACACATGTTAATGCTTTGGCTTGTTTGTCTACCACTGATGATCCTGATCTCATAGGAGTGGTCCCGATAGAGCTCTTTCCATCCCCAAGTATTAAGCATCAAGGAGTTTGATGGTGATCACCAAAGCATCCAACTCTTGGATGAATCTGACTTAGACTACCTATAGAATGAGAAGTTCCCAGAAGATAAACTTGAGGTGCGGCATCTGTGAGCTCAAGTAGCCAAATATTACATCTATGGTGATGTGCTTTATAAGAGAGGGTTTATGACCCCACTTTTGCGATGCATAGATGATGAGGATTGCACATCGTCTTGGAGGAGATTCATACAGGACATTACAGAAACCATGTTGGGGGGCTATCCTTAGCACAAAAGGCCATGCAACAGGGATTCTATTGGCTGACCATGAAGTAAGATGCTATAAACCTCATCAAGAGGTGTGATAAGTGCCAAAGGTTTGCAATAAAACAGATGAGAAGTCCATGGCTATTTGTAATTTAGGGGATAGACTTGATCGAGCCATTTCCTAAGACTTGAGGAAATTGCAAGTATGCAATAGTAGCAATAGGCAGAGGCAAAGGAACTCAATGAGATCTCATTTGCCCAGGTTGAAAAGTTCATATAGAACAATATCATTTGTAGGTTTGGAGTCTCTCAACAAATTATGACTGATAACGGGACTCAATTTACTAGTGAGTTGCTCATCAAGTTCTGCGATGACCTCAAAATGGTTAAAAGCTTCACAGCTATAGACCACCCACAAGCTAATGGGCAAGTAGAAGCCATCAACAAGATCATCAAGAAGATCTTGAAGACCAGGTTAGAGGCTAAAAAGGGAGCTTAGGCGAATGAATTACAATCGGTACTATGGGCCTATAGGAGCATGCCTTGCAGCTCCACAGGGGAAACCCCCATCTCGATGGTATTGAGCGTAAGGCAATGATCCTTGTGGAACTTGAGGTCTTAACATAATGAAGAATCACTTTCAACCTAGAAGATAATGATCAGCTACTCGCTATGAACCTAGACCTTGTGGAAGAAGCAAGAGAAAGAGATAGCCTTAGGGTTGCAGCCCACCAGTAATGTATAGCGAGGTATTACAATCACAGAGTGCAAGCTCAAAAGTTCAAACCCGGTGATCTTGTCCTATGCCTTATCCTTCTTGGAGCCTGCAAACCCAGCAAGGGGACTTTAGGACCAAACTGGGGAGGTCCATACCTTATAAAAAGGTTATGAGTGATGGAGCCTACCATTTGGTGTATGTGAACAAAGTGGAATTCCCCCCCGCTTGGAATGGCGAGCACCTCTACTGTTACTATCAATAAGTATCTCGATGCATAATAATTGGCTCATTGTAAATGTGAATGTAATTCTTTGAATTCTTTATGGAATAGAATTGGAAAAGAGAACTCTATGTAAAGTTATTCATTATGCAACACAACAATAGTTAACATAGCATGCCTAGTCCCTATTTAAATATGAGTAAACAAGTTCATACATTCAAGCATAAAAGCAATAAAGAGAAATTTGTTCAGCTTCCAAACTTTATCACAAGTCTTAGAAGCAAAGAAAAATAAAGTTATAAAAGTTTATATCCTAAGAGGTTAGGACCTCAGGAGCTAAGCCTTCATTGGGCCAAGGGTTAAGAGCTAGAACATCAGGGACTTCAACTGCCAGGGCAGCATCAATGACCTGAGAGCTACCTTCTCCTTGAAGGGCCACTCCAGTAGAAGGAACTTTAACCCCAGTGCCCTGTCCCTTCCTTACAGCCCTACTTTTCCAATGATCTATGGCTTCGGAGGCTTGGGGGCTAAAGAAGGAAAAGTATAGCTCAGGGTATTTCTCCCACAAAGTGAAGAAGAAAGAAGCATAGGTTTTGGTCCTTGTCTTCTACCACTAGTAAGGATGTTTCTGCTTTAATCTTCACTGCTTCCTACCTAGCGAGTTGAAGTTCCTCCTTTAGTACCCTTAACTCTTTAGCAGAGGCCTTAACTTTTTGCTCTGTGAATCTCGCCCTCTCCTCGATAGTGTCGGCCTCTCTATTCAGTAACCACAACTGCGACTAGACTTCATCCAGCTCTATTCTTGCCTTATTTAGGTTATTAGTAGCAAGACCAAAATTTATTTCAATGGTTTGATGACGCCCTACCTCATGAGATAGGGTAGTCTCCAGCTCTTTGACCTTCTCCTTGAGTTCCAAAACCTTAGCGATTTGAACCAATAACTCATCCATAAGAGTAGACTTCTTGTTGTCCTGGTCTTCATGTGCTTCTACAATCTTCATCAGTGTCAGCAGATTCTACAAAAACAAGCAGCAAGGTTAGACTTGAAAATAGGCAAAGTAGCCAAGGCAAGAAACAATACTCACCATGAGACTGTGACAAGCCACAAACCCTGCCATCCTCTCAATGGTGAATTCCTTAGCTTCTAGTACACTGACCTTGCCACTGTAACGCAAGACCGTACTCAGGTTCTCGATGAGGGTCTGAGCATACCTTTCATCTTGGAGTTGAGTTCAACCAATGGTCTTGCAGTCTTAATCTTCGATGTTGTGCGTTTACAAGGGGTCACTTTCTTTTTCCCTTTATCAACCTTCTGCTTCTTTGGAGGGGGACCAGAAGGAATAGTGACGTTAGCTGCCACTACTTCTTCGGATCACGGCGTGGGGCTTGCTTGGCAAAGGGATGGCAACAGGAGTAGTTGGAATAGCTAGTTGCTTTGCGACAATTGGAGTTGCCTCAACTTTAGGGGTCGAGGGCCATTCTGTGATGTCCGGAGCTGGATTAATCTCGCGAGCTGGAGGGGCCTCATCCTTGCTATCCAAAGGGGGCATCCTGAGGATCAACTCCATAATTTTGTCGTAGTCATTGAAGTTGGCAGGCCTAACCTCCATTAATTGGCAAATTCCTACCTCCCTAGTTACCATGGTATCTTTCAGTGGGGAAAGTTTATAATAACAGAGGATGTCTTCATCAAATCAGAAATCTCTCTGGAGGTCTTTGGATGTAGTGAACTAGTCTAAGACCCTTAACTGCCTGGCTCCTAATGTGAGCCGTTTGCTAGTCCCATTTACAAAATCAAACAAAAGGTTAAAATTAAGTGCAAACATCAATTGTCAAACTCATTCATACCCAACCCACCTACCTGAAACAAGAATGAAATCAAAATTCTTGAGATAGCATAGTGAAGGGCACAAGATGTAAAACCAGCATGACTTGTAAGGCCCCATATTAGATCGCAGGGGGATACTCTTATATGGTGTCTACCTAGCTGAGAGGTATTAGAGCCTATCTTTTGAGTTCATGCACCTCAGATCATACAAATAGCATAGAGTTTTGGGTGATGGTGAAGGTATTCCATTACCCATTTGGATAAGGGCTAATGAGATGAGTGAAGTATATGACTTTGGTTTAAGTTAGAATGGACTAAGCTTTATTTTGTTCAAAAAGTCAACAATAAAAGGTTGCATGAGAAATTTTAATCCCACGGTGAGATGTAGGATACCGATAGCTACAAAGCCCCGAAGAGGATGAGGGGTATAGTCATCTGGAGCGGGGACCATAACACTACACCCTTTTAGGATTCAGCACGACTGAATCACAGTTTGGATGTTGCGAAGTTGAACAGTGGAAGAATGTAACTTGAATGCATGATGATTGATGCGTTGGCCGGTAGTGATCCCCGAGCCCTTGGTGGGTCCCAAATGAGCACTTAGGTCTATAGCGACCTCCCTCCCACTCAAGGTCACTTTGTCAGCACGTCGAATGATCCCCACACTCTAAGATGAGTCCAATTCATCTTCCTCATTCCTAATTACTTGGTGACAACATGTATGACCTACTCCCATGTACACAAAGAAAAAGGTTGGTTAGGTCGCTGAGAGCTAACCATACCAAAAACTAAGACTAATGACCCCCTATTTCATAGGCCATGCACACCCTATGTCACCACATTGAGAACCCAAATTTTGACAAATGGAAGAAACACTCCGTCCGAACCACAGGATCTTAAAAGGCTAAAACTAATGACTAGAATCCTAAAGTCTGTTCGTAACCCAACTTTTTTGATTAAAACAATACTATGTGTCTAAATAATCTCAACCTATCAACCTAATTGTCCCCTAATCAGCCACAATCAAGTCCTTTATCTCCAATGAAGGAATAAAACATAGAAAATGCAGAGTTAGAGGGAACATATCGTGGTTTATGGAGATGAAAGGTTTAGAAAGCTCAGGTAATAGCCAGAGGAATGGGTAAAAAGTGAAAAGCGATGAAGACTGGCAGTGAGGAAGCTGTCATAACAAACCAAAGAAGAAGATAAGTAAAAAGCACTGGGAGTCCAAAAGCTTTCAAATTGTAAATTAAGAGGGAGAAGGAAGGGACTCTTGGTCTATAAAGGGGATTCAATCCCCCTGTTGGATCTAAAGGGCTATCAGTTGCCCATAATCCAAGGGTTCAAGGGAGACAGCAGTTGGGTCATGATGATGAGGCAAGCATACATCAAAATTGGAGTAATAATTACCAGCCATAGTTGGGAAATGAAAAGCCGTGCATGTGAGATGAATGGGAGTGCCAAACTGCTCATTGGGATCACGTGTTGTGTAGCACCAGACCATGATGATAACTCAAGACCTTGCATCCAAGCACTAAATGCTTGCGGGAGCCATGTCCAAGCAGTGCTCCATGAATAAAATGCTTGTGTGGGTGAACTCAAGACCTCACATCCAATTAGTGCTAGCTATGCACTAAATGCTTGCATGAGCCACATCCAAGCAGTGCTGCATGCATTAAATGCTTGTGCGGGCAAACTTAAGACCTCATGTCTAAGTAGTGCTAGCCACATACTAAATGCTTGTGTGAGCCATGTCCAAGTAGTGCTCCATGCACAAAATGCTTGCACAGGCAAACTCTAAACCTTGCATCCAAGCAGTGCTAGCCACACACTACATGCTTGTACAAGCCACATCCAAGCAATGCTCCCTGCACATAATGCTTGCACGGGTAATTTCAAGACCTCGCATCCAAGTAGTGTTAGCCATACACAAAATTCTTACGTAAGCTGGCATGACTAATCAACCATATGACACATATCCTTCAAATTAAAATTTATTAATTAAAGCAGATTGGCTCAAATTTTATTCTCATAACAAGGGTTAATTATCCCATTAAATGCTTTGCACAAATATTGTTGAATTATGACTTTGCAGGGGTAAATCATGTTGCTAATGATAACTAATTAAATTGTCCATGTGGCAGACTTGGAAAGACAAAAGAGTACAAACATTTTACTTAAAGCTTCATCGAAAAACCTCCCTCAACGAGGGAAATTTACATTAGAAGAATTGATACGCAAAGATAAAGCAAAGGCTTAAAGTTTACACTCCTATCAGGGAAAGGAGAGCCAGTTTCCAGGAGGCAAACTCCCATTAGATGAAATACGAACAGACATGACTACTCCTACTTATGGCCTTCCTCAGCTAATAGTTCCTTTCCTAACTCCCTAAACCCAAAGCAATTCAAAAAGGAGCCAATAGTATGGCTAGCAAGGCTGAACTTCATGAAAAGACCGTGAAGAAATAATCCAAGAATAATACAAGACTTCCCAGAAGTCAATGAGAGATTTTATCCAGGGAAGCCACATGCAACAGACTATCCATGTCTTTGAAACCTTTGCAACAGACTTTCCACGCCCAAAAGAGCTTCTTTGGAAGCTAAATCATTAAGAGGATGAAGGGCTTAACCATGGCATCCATCGAATAACCTCATGAGGAAACAAGAAGAGCTTCACAAGCCTTTATAAACCCACTCGATTCATCCAATAACCTAAGGAACATTTAGCTGTCCTAGATCGAATGGCCCAAAAATAACGAGACCGCCATGTTAGTGGCTGAGATAATGTACAGTGAGGGGCATGGCCTATGGCATAGGAAATGAAAGCCTGAATGAGAGAAAATATAACACGGCAGTCTGAGCATGAAGACTTAGCCATCCTACAAATTGCAGACAAAGACTTTTACTACTAACTGCAACTCCCAACCCGCAAAATGAGCTGAGAGTTAGGGGGCTTATGTTATAGACATCTTTTGAAAGCATATTTTGTCTGGTCAAGGTCCAATAGGAGGCATGGCTAGCCAGATGGAGGCCCAAATCGGAGCTCGAGGTCATTGAGTGAGGACCCCAAATCGTTGAGCGCAAATTGAAGACATCTCGCAATGTTGCAAGCAGAAAGCGCAACATGCTGAGAAGGCTTTCAACCCTCAGCAAGAAGCGTACTACGCTCAAAGAATGACCAAGCAAGGATAGCGAAGTCAGCCTGAGCCACTAGCTTGCTCAACTTCCAGCTCACCCACAAGAAGTGAATACTTGTACGAAGCCTAGTCAACAATCCAAGGCACACATCTCCAACTGATAGCTTAGCCTCCAAACCTACATATCAACTCCTTGGAAGTTCAACAATGATTTGCCCAATATTAATTACTCAACACCAAGCATTAAATGCCTGGAATGGCGGAGATAATCATTTTGTTATTTATGAAATTATACTTGCAACCCTCCCCCTTTCTATAAATAGGAAAAGGGGGTCACCGTAAAGAAGAGAGAAAGTTTACACATGCAGAAACTTTACCAAAACATATAGAAAGCACTATACATTGAGAGAAAACATTACCACTATATCCAAAACTCTATAAAATCATCTTCTTAGTGGATAATCAAAGAGTAACATGGACGTAGGGGCTAATTTGGCTTTAGTCGAACCATGATAAGCTCTTAGTGTTGTTGTCTCTTCTTCTTTTCTATCATCTTCCTTTTCTATTGTCTCTCATACTCTGCTTGCAATTAGGGGTAACATTGAACTCAATCCAGTTGATTGGATTTTGGTATCAACATTTTTCTTATGTTATAGGTGTTTTCTGGTACCATGTGAAGTGGGTTGGCAAAAATCCAAGTCCAATTGGAAGGGTCTCAATCACTCAGATCATTGATGACCTCACCTGAAAGCTCCAGGTCACTCAGCTAGCTGCAACTTGCTATAGCAGCTAGCTCCCAGCTCTAGGTTACTCAACTAGCACTAGGTCGCTACCTTAGCTAGCTCCCAGCTCATTGCCTCAACTAGTTCCCAACATTTAGCTTCAAAAGAGAGCTCTAACACTTCTCCAGCCAATGTCAACTTGCAAAGTCAATTTGTAAAAAGCAGTTTGAAGGGCCCACCTATAAAAAGTTATCTGCAGAAGCTGACTTACAGGAGTCCAAGATGTCTTTTACATTTATTATATGATGTAACATATTTATAATTTATTAAATTATATTTGTACTCCCTGCTTTTATAAATAAGGGATTAGGCCATTGTATTAGAGAGAGACCCTCAGGAATGTAAGCTGAAACTCTATCAAAATGGGAAAAACCATGAATAAACACTTGTATCCTGCAACTTTCATTAATAAATAAAATTAACTGTGGATGTAAGATCCGGTGCGGCCCAGATTTGGCCGAACCATGTTAAAAAATCTTGTGTTCCCACTGTTCTTCTTCTTTTTCTTGTTGTCTGCTTCTATCTACTCCATTTTCAATTAGATTGCAGCTTGAGGTAACAAGAACAACCTGGTTGACTGGAGTTTGGGCTCTCTATATGAATCAAATTTCACCATTAACAATGAATAAATTAGAATGTAAAGTATAAATATTCAAAACATTTTAAGTAATTGAATCTAAACTAAAACTTTCTAAAATTAAAAAAAATATAAATTTAGATAAATAAATGTTATAATTTTTACTTAATATTAATAAGTAATAATTTCAATTTTAATTTAATAAATAAATATAAAAGAAAAACATATTTATTTAATTAAAATTTATTTAAATAAAAGAAATTTTATGAGAGAATTACACTTGATGGCTTTAGCTTGGTATTGAAAGTCTTTTAGTAAATCTTTTAAGTAAAATTCCTTTACATAAATATCAGTAAATGTACTTAAAAAATTTTAGTTAATCATTATGATTATCAGATTATGAATAAAAATAATAATAATTACTTTTAAAGTTTATATTTGTGATAACTAGTATAATATATATTTTAAAGTTTTTATTTGTGATAATTAATAATTTAGTATATTTACACAAATAGGAATTTAAAATTGAATTAGATATATAATAAAAGCAAAATCTTAATATCAGTGAAGAAGGGTGTTCTCTAGATCTAGAACCTTTGACCTTCATCTTTTGAGTCTCACCAATCACCACCCACAACTTCGTCTTCATCTTTACAGAATCTTAGGTTTGTTTTCATCTTTGTCTTCAGTCGTCTATGGCTCGCCGAACCAATCAGCCTCACAGTCTCAGGAAGACAAAAAATACCAAAGTAGTTGTAATAGACTAGAAACCAGGGCAATGTCATCAAGGTTAGGGATTTGCTTTTTCTTTCTTCTTCATCTGATTTGCTACTTGATTTGTATAAAAAATTGATAAAATAAAAAAATAGGCCCAATTTGAGAGAAGCCCAATGGCCTATCTTAACCTCAGCTGGGATCGTAAAGATCAGTCAGATCGTGTAATCCCACTGATACCATCGATCCCCCATTTTGATCCCATCGATCCCATTAAGAATCAAGTCAGTTGGTGAGATAGCACGAAATGGGAGGGTAAAATTGTAGAATCGTGCGATCTTATGAGTAGGATTGCGATTTTGACAACTATGGCTCCAGGTCAATCCATTAGAGGTGAAGAGACTTTAGTATCAGCTAGTGGAAGTTTTGAATTAGGATTCTTCAGCCTGGGGATTCAAAAAATTGATACTTGGGTGTATGGCACAAGAATATGTCTCCTTTTAACAGTTATTTGGGTGGCCAACATAGAAACACCACTTAACAATACTTGTGAAATTTTATGAGTCAATAATGATGGAGTCCTTATGCTTCTCAATGCCATAAAAAGTACTATCTGGTTATCTAATATGTCAACAATAGCCAAGAATCCAATTGCATAACTCTTGGACTCCAAAAATCTTGTCATGAAAAATGAACATGACAATAATGAGGGCCATCTTTTATGGTAGAGTTTTGATCATCTTGGCAATACATTATTGCTAGGAATGAAACTTGGATGGAACCTAGAAACTGGTCTAAATAGATTTCTATCATCTTGGAAAAGTGATGATGATCCTAGTCAGGGAGAATACATAGTTAAAATAGATATTCAAGGATATCCACAACTAGTTGCAATGAAGGGATCTGTTATTAAGGAAAGAGTTGGCTCATGGAGCCGCCTATTTTTTACAGCAATTGCGATTCAGCCACAACATGGAAATTGTACATTTGAATTTGTTTTGAACAAAAAAGAGATATGTTATGAGTTCCAAGTCCCAAATAGATTGCTTTTCTCTATAGGTATAGTCACTCCTATGGGCATTAAGCAGTTGCTTGATTGGACAAGTAAAGCAAATGCCTGGGAATTAGTTATGTCTCATCCAGCAAACCTATGTCATCATTATGCACTCTGTGCTGTAAATTCCATTTGCAATATCTTTGACAGTCCAATATGCTCATGCTTGAAAGGATTTGAACCCAAATATCAAGAAGAATGGAATATGTCCATCTGGTCTAATGGCTACATTTGGATCATTCCATTGGGTTGTCATTATAGATATGACTTCAAGAAGTACACTACCATGAAATTGCCAAACACGTCTTCTTCCTTATATAATCAGACAATGGACTTAGAACAATGTCAAAAATCATGTTTGGCAAACTGTTCTTGTAATGTATATGCAAATTTGGATATCAGCAGTAGAGGAAGTGGTTGCTCACTTTGGTTTGATCATCTAATTAACATTGGGCAATTCCCTCAAAGGGGATAAGATCTTTATATATGATCAGTTGCCTCAGACATAGGTACACTTTTCTATTCTTTTGGTGTTTTTCTTATTTCTTTTAACTTTTTGATATCTAATACGTTTCAACTTATTAAATGTAAAACGTTTGAGGGCCTAGGTAGGGGAGGGTTATAAAGCTATGAGGGCTGTGAAAATGGTATCAAAAGAATAGTTTAGCAATTGCTTGTTAATTCCCATGCACTTATATTTCCTAAAATACTCATTTTCCACTTGAATTACCATTGTCTGAATGCTACTTTTCCTAGACTGAAGCATTAGAGCAAATTGTAATTGGATTCAACTGAGATTATTTGCCCAAAGTTGGTTATTTTCATAATCTTCCTTTGCCAAATCATGTTGAGGCTAAAATCCATAGGAACACCAGGGAGAAAGAGAAGCTAGCAAGAATTACAGTTGCCTCTACAATATTAATGATGGGCATCATAATTTTTGCACGAACAACTTGTATATTGTGAAAAAAAACTTATAAAGCTAGGTAATTGTGTAATGTGTGTACTTATAGATATGGGTGCCAAGAAACCTCAATAGAGAAAAAAAATAGAATAGGCTGTGTTATAGGAGCCACATTTTCATCTTCCAACATTCCAAGGATGGGAAAAACATTTCACAGGGAGCATTGCAAAAATAAACTAAGGGAAGAACAAGTGGATCTACCAGCATTTGATTTCTCAATCATAGCTAAAGCCATTGAGAATTTTTCAAGCAGAAACAAACTAGGTGAAGGTGGCTTTGGACCTATATACAAGGTAATATTTAGTAAATTTAAGCAATGACTTCTGTTTTCTCTGTAAAAAATTAATAAGCAATCCAAATGATAATTTTTAGGCCGCACTTGCTCATGGGCAAGACTTTGTCATGAAAAGGCTCTCAAAGAATTTAGGACAAGGGTTGGAGGAGTTAAAAAATGAAGTTATGTTAATTACCTAACTTCAGCACTGTAGTCTTGTGAGGCTTCTTGGTTATTGCATCCAAGGAAGGAAATGATCTTGATCTATGAATACATGCCTAACAAAAGCTTAGATTACTTTATTTTTGGTTTAAGTTTTGTTGATGGTAAAATCCAGTCAATAGGTGTAAATTTAGTGTTACCCCAAACTGCAAGCTGAAAAATGAGTCAATGGAGAAGAAATAGAAGAGAAAGAGGAAGAACAGCAAACACTAGAAGCTTTTATCATGGTTTGACCAAAGCCAATCAGCCCTTACGCCCACGGTGAATTGTATTGGTGCATGCAGTTGTTTTTACTATATCTTTTACAGTGGTCTCCTCCCCTATTTATAGAAGAAGGGAGGGTTTTAAGTGTAATTTAATAGATAGCAAAATGATTATTTTTGCCGCATTAGACAATAAATGCTTGGCATATGGTAATAAATGCCAGGTAAATCATTGTCAAACTATTGAGGGCTGATGTGTTGATTCTAGAGGCTAACCTATCGGCTGGGAAGATGTGCCCTTAATTGATGACTAAGCTTCCATACTGGAGCTCAGCTCACTATCATAGTGACTTGGGTCTATATTGCATGATCTGCTCATCACAAACTGGTTTCACTATTGAGTCTGCCTGGGATAGGTCTGTTAAAGGGTGACTTGGGTGCTGCGTCTTGCTCAACGAGTCGGTGCATTCCTCACTAAGCTAGGCTTTCACATTGTCTCCTTCTTGCATCCTTAGCTCGTAGGTAGCAAGCCGGCATTCTACTGAGTGACCTCAATTGTCAAATGACTTGGGCCTTCTCTTTACCTAAGCCTTGCTTCTTATTATGCCCTGGCCAGTCTATTTTAGGTGATCCAAAAAATGTTCATAGCATCAAGCCCCCTAACTCTCAGTTCATTCTATAGACTAGGAGTTATACCCTGCTAATAAAGTCCTTGCTTGTAATCTGCAACATTGTCAAGTCTTTTACCTATAGTTCATTATTTAGCCAAGAGCCTCAGCTTGTAGCTTGCCATGTTGTCATTTTGGGTCTCAGTCTTTCGCCTCATCTATACCAGGCTATGCCTTCTGCCATGGATGTCTTCTAGCTATTGGTGCAATTGTTTCATCTCATTGCAGATTGTATAATTTGATGCTGTGGAAAACCCTCTGGATTCTTTGGTGAAGTTGGGCTTGTCTATATAAGGCAAGGGAGGTTCCATCCTCATTTTCACAAGGCAACTAAATGAGTAAGTTCAATGATTTCCTCATGTTTCTGAAGCTTTGGCCTTAAGCTTTATGCTTTGAGGTGTGTATGATCTGTTGCTTGAGACTGCAAGGTGTGAATGGCCCACTGCATATGGTTCTTGTTGGTTATTCTTCCCCAAGAACTCTAGGAATTTGTCTATAACCACCGTTTGGAGCTAACAAGTTTAGCTCTCCCTTTTTGGTTCTTTTGTCCTTCAGCAAGTTGATTGCTTAATTTCTAGCCGCGGCCATGAGTTACAGGACGGAGGGAGAAGCTTCCAGGTTTGGATGAGGCTTGGGTAGAGGAACTAGAACTATCTAGTTCACTTGCTAGTCTTGTGACTTGCCATAGCTTAGTCCTCTCAATCAGGTTCTATTGTGTTCTTGTCTGATGCTATCGAGCATTTTTAGGCCTCTAGGCAGCTTGACAAAGTTGAAGAATGTTTTCTTTACTCAGGAGGATCAGGGGAAACTCATGTAGCCTCTCTGCTTGCACCTGATGCAGTTCTTCTTGCTTCGATTTAGGTGAAGGAAAAGCTAGAGTAGTTTTTTCTGCATATTACAGTCGCACGGTTGTTGGCGTTTAGCCTTTCTTTAGTTGTAAGCTTGTTTTATCTTGTATTCTCGATCCCTTGTGTAGTTTTACCTCACCAAAAGAGGTTTTGTGAGTGTGCCATAATAGCAACCTAGCAGGTCATAGCAAGCCTCATTAGTTCCAGAAAGTTATATCTCAATAAGAGTTAAATAAGTGCTCATTGAGTCAATCAACTTCAATAAATATTAATGGGACTAAAGTGAAGGGACTCTAGTTAATAAGTTTTAATAAAAGGAGATATGCCATATTACATGACCAATCTATCATATCCTTTTGCTCCAGTTGGTAACAAAATCGACATCAGTGTGCCTCTTGTTGATTATGAGTCCGGGCACTAAGGTGCTCAAGTGTTTTTGTTGACATGAGATGAGGTGTCTATGCAAGTTGCATGGGCATATCTTAGATTGCATAAAAGTTTGGTCTTAAGCACTTGTTGGACATGAGATCTTGTCTGGCAGCATGAAAATACCTCGGTCCATGCAAGAGTTTGGCACCAATGGTCTTTCTTGGACATGGATTGAGTTTTGCCCCGCAAGAGTTTGGTGCTAAAGGCCCTTCTTGGACGTGGCTCATGCAAGAGTATGGTGCATGGCTAGCACTTCTTAGACATGAGGTTTAAGTTGCCCGTGCAAGAGTTTGGTGCTTGAGGCATTTCTTAAACGTGGCTCACATAAGGATTTGGTGCATGGCTAGGACTTCTTGGATGCAAGGTTTAAGTTGCCCACACAAGAGTTTGGTGCTCGAGGCACTTTTTGGACATGGCTCGTACAAGGGCTTAGTGCATCACTAACACTTCTTGGACGTGAGATTTAAGTTGCCTACATAAGAGTTTGGTATTTGAGGCACTTCTTGGATATGGCTCATGTAAGGATTTGGTGCATGGCTAGCACTTCTTGGACGCAAGGTTTAAGTTGCCCACACAAGAGTTAGGTGTCAAGGCACTTCTTAGATGCAAGGTTTAAGTTGCTTGTGCAAGAGTTTAGTGCCTGAGGCACTTCTTGGATATGGCTTGTGCAAGGGTTTTGGTGCATGGCTAGCACTTCTTGGATGTGAGGTTTAAGTTATCCACATAAAAGTTTGGTGCTTGAGGCACTTCTTGGACATGACTCATGCTAGAGTTTAGTGCATGGCTAGAACTTCCTAACCGCAAGGTTTAAGTTCTCCCTGCACAAGAGTTTGGTGCTTAAGGCACTTCTTGGATATGGGGTTTAGGGGTCATGGCCTGTTGCTCACAAGCTACAACTTCATGAGTCACTTGGCACGCTTCCACTCGCTCTATAGGTGACGTTTCGATTTCTATGGCTAGGTTATCATGATTACTCCTGCCTTAGATGCACGTGCGCATTGTTATTGTCAGCTGGCTACTAGCATTTATTGAACTGTTAGATTATGGGTAGTTAATGGGTTCCCAGATCCAATAGTGATACCATGTGCTTTATAAGCTAGAGGGGCTTTTCTCTTCCCCCTCATTTGTCATTTGAAGCTTGAAGTTACAAAGCTCCCTCTACATGTTTCTTTTACAAATTGCTGCAACTGTGTTCCATCCTTCACTACCATTGATGTTGTCTTGGTTCCCGCTAACCAAAAAAGCATTCCTGTGTGTAGTCTTGGACCTTCTGCTTCACTAAGCTATGATAAGTCTTCCCTTACTTTGCCATTTCTGGGTTTCTTTGCCTTGTAATTTGTAAAACGTGTTTGTCTACCAATGTTTAAGAAATTAACGTGCTAGATGAGATTGACTGCTTATGGATTTCTTTTCTGTCTGGTTTAGTTCATTTGGTTAGTTCCTCTTGCAAGCGCTAGGTTTTTTGATCGAGTCTAGTGTTTACCATTTAGATTCTGTGATCCGACCGTTTGGGATTTTGTTTGCTAGAGTTTAAGTTGTGGGTGAGTGGTTTGGGCTGTTCATGGCCTGTCGCATAGGAAGTTGTTAGTCTCAACTTTTTGGTAGGGTTTGCTCATAGTGCCTGATTGGTCTTTCCTTTTTTCCTTTATGTAGATGGGTATAGGTCATGGACATCACCATCACCAAATTGGAGATGTTAAACCCGACTTATCGAGTCGGGGCACTGGGTTGGTGGGCATAGCTGCAAAATGACTTCGAGGAGTGGTGAGGTTGCTAGGGACTTTGCTACTCACCCAAATCCTTTTGTGGGCTGCGAGGTCATTATAGATCTGTGACCTTCAAATCACCATGTGTTTAGTAGGCATGTTTCATCAATTCATTATCGTAACCTATAAGCCACTGTCTGATCATATTGAATGCCTAGGGGATGCAATCTCATGACACCCTCTCTGGATGACTATGTTGCCTACCCGCTTACGGGGTTCATTGCTATTAGTTTCCTGTGCCTTGTTGTGGGGCTTAAGTTTCCAATACACCCTTTCACTATCAATTTTCTAAATAAAGTGAGACTCAGGCCTGCCCAACTCACCCCAAACTCTTACACCCAACTTATCTCTTTAGCATTGATCTATTTAGGCAATGGTCTTCCTCCACTATCGGCTGAGGTTTTGTGCTACTTGTTTAGCCTTAGGTGTGTGAGTACATCGAGCAGGCTCTACTACCCCAAGGCTTGGCCGACAGCACATAAGAAGATCATGCCATGAGGAGATGCAAGGGGGAAATCTAATGTAGGACACTACAAAACTCATTGGTTTTACATCTCATGTCCCTCTTTACGTGATCTCAAAAACATCAGATTTGTCATTACTCTTGGTAAGCGAGCTGAGGGTCATGAGCTTAACAATTCATTTTCATCTGCCTCTGATTCTAGCTTATTTTATTTTGCAGATAGGACTAGCAGGAAGCTAACTCTATGAGCTAAAAAACTAGGGGTTTTGGATCAATTCACCACTTCAAACAACCTTAAGAATGACTTTTGTTTTGACGAGGACCTCCTCTACTTTCATAAGTTTACTCCAGCCAAAGGCATCAAGGTTACTAGGGAGATAGGTATCTATCCAATGGTCCCAGCTGCTCTAGCCAATTTTGCAAACTACGATAGGATAATGGAGCTTATCCTTAAGCGGCCACCATCTGATGACGAGGAAGTCTCTCTGAACCTCGAAGTGGTTGTAGCCCCCACTATTGAAGGCTAACCTTCAACTTCAAAAGCAGTACCTTTGCAAGGACTTGCTCTTGCCCTTTAGCCTAAGGTAGGAGCCACAACTGAGGTCGTTACCCCTCCCAAACTATTTGCCAAAAGACGAAGGGTAGAGAAGGGGAAAAATAAGGCCGCTCTTTATAAGCGAGTTGCATCGAGAACTAAGGTTTTGGAACTTCCTGATGAGCCTATTCCTAAGATGAGGGAGTATATCAAGGTTCTTATCAATAGCATTGACATAATTTTGGGGTCTCGCGATAGGATCCAAGTGCTGGAGGCTGAAAGTTCACCTTTAGAAGGCTGGTGGGCTATGTAGCCCATCACAACTTGGTGGTAAGTGAAGTCTTTTCACTTTGGTTCTCTGTGCTTATTCCTTAATCTGATTTGGTTTTAGCCATGCAAGGTTTACTGACGATTATGAAAATAGATGAAGCACTCCAAGGCCAAGATGAGGAGAAGGAGGGTCTCAAGAGCAAGCTGCCTGCTACCTCTGCTAAGGTGTTGGACTTGAAGGAAAGGGTAAAGAATGTCGAGGCTGCCTTATCTCGGGCAAAAGCAGATCACAAGGCTACTTCAATAAATCTTGGCCTAACTGCCAATAACCTGGCCAAGGCAAACATTAACTTGGAATTACTCACTCACCAAGCTGGGCATGTAGCGAAATTGGTTAAGATTATAGAACAGCAAGCTGGATCTACAGAGCAGTGGGCCAAAAGAACAGAGTAACGAGTTGAGGTCACTGAAAAGGAGTTGGAGGCAACCAAATGGGAGGTCGCATTGGCAAAGGAGGAGGTTGCCAAGGTCAAGGTGGAGATTGCTTCATTGGTGAAGAGGGTGGAAACTAAGACTTGTGCTGCCTTCTTCTATACACTATAGGAGCAACACCTAGAGTTAGATTTCTCCTTCTTTAGCCCGCAAGCCATTGAGGCTATAGAATGCTACAAGAAAAGGCCTGCTCGGGCTAATTCTTCCAGGAAGGAGGTGAGCTTTGGTGTTGAAGCTTTTCTTATTGGAGGTACCACTCAAAGAGAGGATGATTCTTAGGTCACAGAAACTACCAGTGTCCCCGTAGTGGACATTCTTGATGCTCCTCTCCTAGGTTCTCTACCTCAAGAGGGTCTAGCTCTTGATGTTCCTTAAGCTAAGAACCCTGTAATTTTGTTTTCCTTTTTGGATTTTGTTGACGTCGAATTTTGGTCAGCACTCCAAACTCCGGCCAACGGGGATTCTTCGGGACCCCTGACCTGTTCTAGCTAGATTAATATGTGTATAAAGGGGGATCGACTGAGTTAACAAGGGAAGAGAAGGGAATATGAGAGGATGCACAAGATTTTTACGT
>JANHAO010005147.1:0-23128 GCA_026873985.1 Saraca asoca | reverse complement strand
GACTAGTATGTATGATAACTGATGACTGAAAGTCATGGATATGAGATATCAAGTCATTACATGGGTACATGTTAGAGAACAAAATATACTGGATCGACCTGCTATAAGAATGCTGCATGGATGGTTATGTGTCATAAGCAATTCTTGTAATGACCATAATGTATGAAGTTCTTAGACCTAAAATCACCATGGTTCCCTACATGAGGAGTTATTTACTTTGACACTGTCTAATGTTACCTTTAATAGGGTAGCCTAAAAGGTAGTGTTTAGGCATATCACAAATCACGTGGAGGGATGTGTGTGATCTAGATGAGATTTTGTCCTTCCTTCTTAGGAGGAGTAATATCCATGGACCCTTTGATTGAATGGGACTAAGAAATGCATAGCTGTGCTCAAGTGGATCAATATGTGATTTTAATTCATTGGTTTTTTAATTAGTCACTTAGGAATCAAGAAATATAGATTGAATTATTAAAAGGATGACACATTCTATGCCTTGAGTTTAATCTGGATATTCGAACAAAAGGGACTAAGATACATGGGACATTGGTCACTATTTTAGGTATGTCAAATCACCGTCATCCTTATTACTTGGGTGGCAATGATGTATTGCTAGATACCGCTCATTGTCTGTAATGCTAAAATTAGATTATTTTTTATATCATTACTAACGTAATAAGAACCTACAAGGTCCCATATAAAGAGTGAGACAAAATTGGAATTAATGTAATATAATTAGGATTCTTAATTGGATTAAAAGATCCTTGGAATATAGCCCAGTATAATATAATATTAGATTATATTACTTTGGGCTTTATTAATGTTATATTACATTGGGCTTTATTATTAAAATTAGTTAGACTAATTCAATAACTTAAGCCCAAAAGCCTTTCCACACTTTCTGTTGCACTAGGACTCTCAGTTGGGCTAGGCCTAAATCTTTTTTCACTAAACCCTAGAATTAAAAATATAATGTTTAGGGATTAGTGAGGCAGCTAAATAGAAATAGTTTTCTATCAGAAAAACAATTGAGTGCTCCTAGAAAATTAGAGAGAGAGCCATCTTCTAGCAGAGACGCAGTAAGAGAGGCAGTTCTATCTGAGTGATTGGAGTTTTGTCTTGCTCGTGTGTGGATATTATAGAGACATAGATTTGTTAATCTGTGTTTATGATTCTGCATCAACCCACAACTCTATGTTTGTGATTCTACATCATCCCGCAACCTTGCATTAAACCATAACATCACAAGAGACAAATATACATCAATCTATGTTGTTGCCTGCATAAAAACACAACGCAATAAGGTATTTTCTGGACTAACTAATTTATGTTTTGCGCATGGATCCTTGGTGGATTTTGAAAAAAAAAATTTTAATTTTTGCTGTGCTTGCTGTCTTGAAACCCGACAACATCATTCTCACATTTCTGGGAATGTTTTGAAGGAATAATAGATTCCCATATTTGGTCCAAAATTTATAACAATTTACCCCAAGAATGTTCACATTGTTGGAATGTTCTTAACTCAATATTCCCACAAAATATTCCCATTGAGGACTTGGGTATGTTTTATTTCCATGACATGGGAGGCGACTATTTTCCCTACCCTTCCATTATTGTCTTCCTAGCTTAACTCACCACCACCGACCTTCGTTGACCACCACCTATCGCCCCCGTCATTGACCACTGGCCACCACCACTCATCATCGTTGAGCCCGGGCCATCACCCAATGTGATTGACCATCGCCTACCATCCTTGGCCACCATTGACCATTGCCCATTGTCCTTGCCCATTGCCACAAGCATCGATCGCCGCCGACCACAACATTCCACCTTTAAATGATCAATTATCCGGTGATGACCACCCAATTTTTGCTGAGGACATTTTTCATGTTATGAAAATATTTTTACAAGAAAAAACATTGTCACTCACTACCACCCACACCAAGTCTCACATCGCTTTGTAATTTCCCATAGTTCTCACACTACTTTGTTATTTGCCAAAAGTCTAATAGTAACCCGATGATAACTTTATTAACAAAGAGTAAGTAACTTGTGGTAGTAATGTAGAAAAATAAAACAAGTGACTTTCTTAAAATTAAGTACTAAATAAGGAAGATGGTGTGTGAGTATTTACCAAAACTATATAACTTAAGAATACATATAGTCACACACCACTACCCATACCAAGTCTCACCTCATTTTGTAAATTTCTTTAAGTCATTTGGTAACTTTCTTAAAGTATATTAGTAACCTGATCATAAGTTTTTCATAAATGGAAAGTAATTTGTGGTAGTAATATAGAAAAATAAAACAAGTAATTTTTTCTAATTACATAGTAAACAAGGAATGTGGTGTGTGATGATGCTACCACACTACCACCCACATCAAGTCCCACATCGCTTCCCAATTACTTGTAAATTTTCTAAGGTCTGATGGTAACTTTGTTAAAGTTCAATAGTAACCTAGTGGTAACTTTCTTAATAAATGGCAAGTAGCTTGTGCCAATAATGTCTCTAATCTAGACAAGTAACTTTATTAAATTTATGCATTACATGAGAAAAGTGGTCCATGTGGAGTGGTATGCAACTATCATAACTCCAAAATCCCATGAAAACGTGGTGATAAATGTGAATAACCAAGTCACACACCACTTTCCTCATGAATTGCAATTATAATTTTCTTAGGGTCTGTTACTAACTTTTTTAAAGCTTGATGGTAATCCAAACATATCTTTCCTAGCAAACGGCTAGTAACTTGTGGTAGCAATGTTGTCATCCAAGTATAAAAGTAAGTTTCTTTTCATTAGGTGACTATTGAACTTAAGGAAAATTACAATTCATTGCAAAGTGGTGTGAGACCTGGCATGGGGCATTTGATGGATACAATTTATGCAAAATGGAATCTTACCCGTGGACGTTTAAGAGCGAAGTGTGGAAAGATTTGATAAACACAATTTATGCATATTTTATATCTCTTCCATACTTAGTCTTTTATCATATTTATATGCTTAGTTGGATACTTGTAATTGGTTTTGTGGTTTGCTAAGTTTTGTGCTTAATTGGATTAATTCGATAAATTAATACTATTTCAAATTATTTCAGGTTTTTTGGTGTATCTTGAGTTCTAGACTTTAGTTTTAGGTGATTCTTATGTCTTCGAAAAGGATCTAAAAATGTCATACAGAGTCTTAAACCCAATTTAGCAGTTACGGAGGCCAAATAAAACTTAGAAATTGAAATAGAGTGCTTTCCTATGACCCAGAACCAATTTCAATATTTTCATTACAAATGGTGCTCCATCCATAATTTTGGTACAAACTTAAGCCCATAAGATAGTTAAGATCCATTCCCACAACTTTTATGGAAGGCTTAAGCTCAAACTACACCATTTTCATAAGTTACAAGGTTGTGGACTTAATTATTAAATTTTGTTATAGGTTGGACTGCACCAAAAACCTATTTTAGCTTTTAGCCCATAACTTGAGGTAGGAATCTATTTTTTTATGCAAGGTTAAGGCCATTGGACTCCTGAAAGATAAAGCTACATTTCATATGAAGGAACCCACATCCAATTAAGCCTCCTTCCAACCCTAATCAACAGTCCAAGTAGAGTTAATGTAATGAGCTCTATAAAAGCTTAGCTAAATCATAATTGTAATAACTTTTAAATCATTTTCATTTTTCTTTACTTATTTGAAGAAAAGGAGCTCTATTAGGGTAAGACTCCATCCCCAGTTAGATTTTCTCTTCCCCTATTTTTTTTTTTACATTAATGTGTAACTAAACTCCTATTTCATTCTAAGGAAAATATGCATCAATTTTCTTGTTGATTGTGAGACTTTCTTCTATTTTCAATTTGTTCTCAATTTAATTATCTATTTTACTGCTTATAATTGGTTTGGATAATTAGTTAATAAGGCCCATTAATTAAATGCTCACTGATTTACTACCAGCTGAATTTCCATAGGCAATTTATTTGTTTATGGTTATTTAAATGTAGAAGTAATAGAGGTTTTGATTTATTTCTAGGATTGGTTATTTAAATGTAGAAGTAATAGAGGTTTTGATTTATTTCTAGGATAAGTCAATTTTCCTAGAGAATTGGGGGGGTAGTTGGTTGATTTACTACTAGTGCAAATTGATTAATTAGTTTTGGCATTTTTAGATCTTAATGCTATTGGTAAACTGATTGAGGTGCTAGGCTTTAACTAATTTAGCAATACATGTTAATCGGATGCTGGGTTTGGTTGGCTAATTTAGGAAGAAATTAATAAGAATTAATTAGGTGTTGAGCTTAATTAATTTCTTGGCTAAGAATCAAAGAGGGAATGAAATAATTATGTCAATAATCAGTCATATAATTAATTAGAAAAGTCCCTTGGATTGAACTTTTCTCCATTAGATTTCCCTTTATCTTCATTTTTATTTACTCGCATTTACACTATTTAATTAAATTTCTATTTTAATTAGATAATATTTGATCCCCTATTTTACACTACAAGCACATTGAAATGAATCATCAGTTTTTGTGATTCAACCTAGACTCACCCTAACTCTAGGCTTAGGTGGTTCAACATTATCTTTGCCAGTCCCAATAATCGTCTACTAACAATTACTAGGGGAGCAATGTTCTCGTATCCTTTTGTGTCATAACTTTTTATTTGTCTTATAAAAGCTTTCATATCTTTTGTGCTTTGTTACATATATCTCATGACCCACTATTCCATGGGTGACCATTTGTCTCATAACCCCATGTCATACGGGTGACCACTTACATCTCTTGACATGCTTATCCTTTCATCATTTCTTGGACATTCATAATTATCCTTATCTACTAAGTAATTACATAACTATACATCTCTGATTTATCCTAACTTTCCTAATGCATTTTACATGCTTGTGAAATGAGAACATTCATGAAAATGTATTTTCATTTAAAAAGTCTTTTATTTCCACAACTTAAATCATATATTCTAATATAGGAAAATATTTAATAAAATAAAATATAAAATTATGCATTTATATTATTATAAATAATAAAATGAAATAAAATAAATTAACTAAACTTGTAATGCAAAATAATTTATATAAAAATACTTATAATAAATATTTTCTCATCAATAAATCATTTGGAAATTTTGTAAAATAATACTTAGAAAACATAAAATTAGCTCATTTTGATATTCTTGAAAGCTTAGAATTTGATTATTCTATATTCTTATGCATATACAAAGCTGAGATTCCTAAAGATATCCTCAACTTGATGTTAATGCTATCTTATCATTTTGTAACCCATTTCATACATTCATTCAATCCAATATTCATATGTTCAAGTAGGAAAACAATTCCTAAATTCTATGATGTATCTACAGTCCCCATGTAAATTTGACCTAAGCCTAAATTCATCAATTTTTACATTCCAAGTTTATTCTTGGTCTAATCCATAATTTAATGACCTACTCAGATCTTATAATAATTCATAACTCTTGCTTTCATCATTATAGGCCTAATTCTAACAAGTTAATTCTCTAACCATATTCTCAATTCCTAGCAATCAAAATACATTGAATAATTTTCAAAAATACATACTTTATATGAAAAGGGAGCCAAAGGGTAGAATCTTATTCACTTGATCATATGGAACCTTCTAGGACCTGCAATGCATGAGCCTATCTCTAGTTTTGATCTTAGCCTCTAGCTATTAGGAAAGCACTATTTAACAACCTATAAGATAAAAAGAGGATTAAAACTATACCCAAAAGAACTTAAGATAACAAATTAGCCATCTTAGGCCAAAATCTTACCTTAGGCTCACACCCTTGAGAGCTCAAACTAGAACCCTAATTTGTTAAGCAACACTTCTCAAGGAGCTACTCATTTGAAAATGAGGATTCTAAATTTTTGCTAAAGGGTGAGCTCCTTATATAGGATCAAGAAGGCATTAGGTCAACTGAATTTTAAGGTACAATCAACCACGCGAGACCCAACCAACTAGTTTACCACTTTTAAGGATAGGTCAACCACCTAGTTATTCTTTTAGAATCAAGCCTGTGATCAACTAGCTACCCTTCCGGACTCATGTTCAAGTCCAATAAGGTTAACACTAAGGGAATGTTACAAAGATAGACTTGATCATTTTGTGCATTGCCTTATCCCTCTTGGTGACAACAGCAAGTGGTTTCCTATTATCTATAGCCTCCGTGAAAGCTTTAAGGACCCATTTGTATGTGCTTTCAGTCTTATCATCTAGTATTGTAGTGCCAAACATAATTTTCTACCCATGGTGATTTAGACCAAAAAATATAACAAGCAACTTGTTGTACATCTTCTTTTAAGTTGAATCAAACCAAAACACATCAAAAAAACCATTGTTAATCAAGTTTGTTTAATCTATCTATCTAGAATATATGTTGTAGTCGATTCTCACCATCAGTTGTGTACTTGACAAATGACATCAGGTCCTTATAAACCTTTTCTTGTAAATATGATAGTGTTGCCACTACGTTTCCATTGATGATTCATGCCTATCTTTCCTTGTCAAAGTGGTTGTACAAGTACTTCCTAAGAAACCTACATTTCTCATATTCACCCGCTACTCTAACCATGAATCTCATTATGTGCAAAGTTCTAATGCTAGTAGATTATTAGTATAGATGCCCTACAAATAATTAGTTGTAATGGCATCAATACTATATATCTTGGCATATTTAATAAAATAAGATATTTTGGTCTCTTAATCAATTTAGTTTAAATATATATATTTAATATATGTAATTGGAAAAGTCCATGAAATATAATTGTGCATAAATGAATTACAACTGGGATTGTAATTATAAGATAATTTTATACATATAGTTATATTTCTAAATATCTTTGGTTATTGAATAATTGAGAAAATAGGATATCAATTATTCATGAGTGAACCAATAACATATGTCATGTCGCATTCCTATAGAGAAATGCGGTTATCTCATACACTATTTGATATGTTGATATTTGGATAAACATATAGGTATATGTTATGGAACATATGATCAAACTGACCTACCATGAGAAACCATATGGAATGTTACCATGTGTCAATGGACTCCTCATATAAAAGGTGGCGTAAGTGATCCTTACACTTGAGATAAACATAGTATCTTATGTATGAAGTCATGTACTTTGATTTTATTTTAGGCTTGCACTCTTAAAAAGTATATATGAATAATTTTAAGTGCACCGTGAAGTACATGAAAGTAGTAATTGATCAAGATAGAATTGATCCCCTTTACTAACAAGGAATGATGTTCAATAGTTGTTTTGACCCTTGTGCTATGATCAAAATTATAGGCCTATGTATTGATAATACATAAAAGGAGTTTTATGTATAATCAATTACTGATATATAAAAGGAGTTTTATGTATAAATGATTGTAAGATAGCACTTAGTCAAACATACACTTAGGATTAGGCATTCATATTAGGGTTAACACTTGAAATATATCCTAAGTCAAATTTGAATATCAAGAAATGAAGGGATCAAATTACACACTAATAGCTTATCACAGAAGGTTTCGATTTTTACAAATTTACTCTTGGATTTTGGATGGTCATGATACTTTGCCAAAATTCAATCTTGATCTATGAATTTGTTTGAACAATTTAGGGGATTTGTCTAAACAAGTGCTTGAATTAAAAGGAGTTTTAATTCAATTAAACTTATAGAAGCCTGTAAATGAATTCATTGACAACATGCATGAAAACCTAATGGGTCACACATAATAGAATCTCTTTAATCCAAAGTCAAAGGAAAAGTTAGAATGCAAAATGTTGTAAATTCAAGAGATAAATTAGTTGAACATCTTGGAAATGTGAAATAATTAATTAATTATTTTTAATTAGAAGTGTTAATTAATCAATGGTGTAATAATTCCAATGGAGATTACAATTATTAAATAGCAATAAATTTCCATTATTGATATTTAAATGTTGTAGAACATTTATATTAACTCTGGAGGAGATCATGAGTAGACAAATGGTTCATCTTTTAGAAAGTTGTTTTAGAGAATGATTATATTAGAAAGTTTATGAGCTTGGACTCATAGAAAAGTGTTTGAGCTCATTGGCCACAGAAGAGGGAGATGAGGTTAAGAAGTGTAGACTTCTTAGGCCAAAGGGGCTACACTAACCATGTAGCCTATCCACTAGATGAATGGATAGCATAAGCAAAAAGAAATCCTAACTTATGCACCACTCATGTATGCTCCCCACTCTTGCTTGTGCTCTAATCTCTTCTATTTAAAGAGGAGAGAAGCCAACCCTTTCAATACACATTAATTCAACCCTAGCATATGTACTGTACACCTAACTCTCTCTGTGTAACCTCACTTTTCATCTTCTCTTTGCATTCAAACACCAACCTTGCCCTTGTTAATTGTGATTCCTTGAAGAGCTAGCACTTCTTAAGTTGAGTGGTTGATTTTCATACTCTATTGGTTACATGAACTTGGTGCAGGCTTTTAATCAAATTAGTTCATGTGGATCACCATTAATATTGGAGATCAAATTCCAAAGAGTTACCTAAAGACAATCCAAAAGAGTTGATCATACATCTTGTTCATGGAATTACTTGGAGATTAAACTCAAATTTGGACCAATGATTCTGAGAATAACTCTTGAGAAAGTATAATTAAAATTATTACTGTATAGTTTATTTAAATTATATCTTCCTCTATGAATTAACTATAAACAACTTGATCTGGGTTTAGGAAAACTTTTAAAAATTCTATTACATATATTTGATGTTTTTTTTATTAGCATACTTGATGTTACATCTAATTTTCCCAATAGTGGTATCAGAGCTCTTATTGTTTTCTATTAATTCATGATTAAAATTTTGGTTGTTATGTGGTCAAAGTTTTTCATTCAATGTGTATAACTTTTTTGCAAAATTTTTTTTATAAACCAATATCAATTAGATTTATACTTTGAATGAAAAAAAGACTGAAGAAGAGCTGGCTAGCTACCATGGTAGCTTGTTATCTAAAAAGGGAGCTTGTTGGCTAATCATGGCAGTACAAGCTGACTGAACTAACTATTGACCAGGGAAGGTAGCAAGCTAGCCTAAATTCTACTGGTTGGACCAGTATGGTTGTTCAATTTTTCAACCACCATAGATAGTGGTTCTGGCCACCTTGATTGGTTGTAATGATAATCAATCAGCCTTATGATTTAATTAAACAAATATAATTTAGGAAATTAATTGCAATCACAACCAATTTTGAGAAAACCTATCTAAATTATGTTTTTATGATTATGTAAACTTTCCTTAACTTTGGATCTAATTTGAATATGATTACAAATTAATTAGAAATAATTTTGGAAACTTTTATTTTATTTTAATAATCAATATAAACTGATTATAAGTAACTTTGAAAACTTTCATTTATTTTATTTACTTGATTCCAAAGTTTTGTAAAGTATAATAGATTTGACTAATTAATTAATTTTTTAATTAATTAAGATTAATTTTCAAATTAGATTGATTATGATGTTTGATGATGAAATAAAAGTAGTCAACTTCTTTAAATTAAAAGTTAATCAAATAACTTGAGACATGTATAATTGTAATTTGAATCAAATAGCTAATGCTCTATGCTTTCTCGTCTTATCTATACCATATATACTTGAATGCATGAAAGAAAGATTATGGACCAAAAGTTTTTATGAATATAATGTATATTCAATTATTGGGTATTTTATTTAATAGGGCATGCGTGTCTTGCCTCTCTCTCAACTTCTGAATGTAAAATTCTCTTCTCAGCTCACTCTTCTTGAATGTAACTCAAAGTTTCTTCTATAGAATGTAATTAGTTGCATAGGATAGAAACTAGGGAATTTTATTTTTCCTTTGAAAGAATAAGAAGATGCCCAAGTGTGATGATGCATGGCAAGCAGCATATCACGGAGATTCTTCCCTTTTATGGCTCAAGGGAAATAATTTAAATTGGTCTATGATCATCTCATATGTGTTATATATGCATGTGCTTTTCTTTGTGATATAAATAGGATGTATATATGACATAGATTAGTAAACATATGCATGCATGTGACTTATAATGATATAAACAAGATGTATGTATGACGTAGACTAATAAACAACACCTTTAAATTGTTAAGCCCTAAACTAATTAAAAGATCCCTCACTAATTTAATTTGCATGTTAAGAAAATGATTGATCGCCACCCATCAAATAATGATTACTAGAGATTGATTTTATGATAACTTGTTGGCCTACGTTAAGGTTACACTATATATTTCATGTTATTATTATTAGAATATGAGTGACAATCTTGTTTGATGGTTTCAACTTAGCAAACATGTATTATTTGGATGGCATGTCATGATCATAATGTTTAGGCAAAATTAGGTTTCACTTTAAACATTATAAATGAGGAGTTGTTAATAATGTTTGATATGATGTACAATAAATGACAAAAAGTTGTCAACCTAATGATTAGGAGTTACATGGAGATGTAATTGACAAGCTAGGTTGTCTACCTAGTCTAATTTATTTCGATTCCTTAGCCTCCAACAAGTTCCAGTAAATTAAACTAGTATCCTAACCTACTACAATTATCATCCAACGTGGTAATCTGATTCTAAGACGAAGGATCATTAGAATTGAAGAAAATAGTTAGAGTTTATTTTATTAATGTTCATATAAATTGAATGTTATGCTTAGATATTAATCTATTTTACTCATATTGGAGATTATTAATATGACAAATAGCATCTCCTTAAGAAATATACTAACTGATAATAAGCTAACCGGGCCACATTATATGGATTAATTACAAAGCTTGAAGATTGTCCTTTAGCAGGAAAAGATAGCCTATGTCCTTGAGAAAGATTCTCCTGTACCTCCATCTAAAGGTTCAAGTGATTATGAAAGTTTTAACTTTGATGCTTACTTGAAACATGAGGAAAAGGCTAAACAAGCAGCATGTGTGATGTTGCTTCAGAAGCAACATGAAAATATGACTCCCTCTGAGATAATTTTGCATTTGTTAGAGTTATATAAAGTGATGCTCATATTGAGAGATACCAAGCATTCATGAATTGTTCAATTGCAAGATGGTCGAGGAATCATCTGTTGCAACTTATGTACTAAAGACCGAGCTAATAAAGAGATTGGCCTAGCTTAACCATGTGATTGATAATGATCATGCAGTGAATGACATACTGCAATCCCTTCCTAAGTCAAATGGGTAATTTGTCATGAATTTCTTCATGAATAAGATAGAGGTCTCTCTTGCAGAGTTAATCAATATGCTTAAGACTATTGAAATAACTTTCAAGAATGAATAACATATACTGATATTCAGTACTTCTTCTTCTAAGCCTAAGAAGAAGATTTCTAAGGCTAAATCTAAGGTTGAGAAACCTAAAGGAGGTGTACAAAAGAAGAAAGAAAGCACTCTCAAAGGCATCTACTACCATTATGAAGTATAAGGCCATTGAAAGTGAAATTATAGAGCTTATCTTGAAACCATGAAGCAGAAGAAGCTTAGAAAAGCTTCTACTTTAGGTATCCTTGTAATTCAGATAAACTTTTCCTATTGTTCTATTGATTCTTGGGTATTAGATACTGATTATGGCTTGCACATTTGTAATAATGCATAGAGCCTAAGAAATAGTAGAAGGCTACAAAAAGATAAAATGGACCTACTCTTTAGGAATGGGGCAAAAGTTATTGTCGTTAACATAGAAACCTACCTTTTGGAACGGGCTCAATTCCAGAACTAAATAATTGTTAATATGTTCTTGCAATTTCTAAGAATATTATTTCTATTTCTTGTTTATATCAAGAAGGATTTGCTTTTATCTTTAAGAATAAAAGTTTTTTTTTTCACATGGTGACATGTTTTATAGTAGTGGCAAACTTGTTGATGGATTGCATATTCTAGAACTAAGATAAGAGATCTTAACTATCACTAGTAAGAAACCAAAGTTTAATGAATCTATAAATCTGTCCTATCTTTGGCATTATAGATATGGTCATATCAATGAAATTAGAATCAAAGATGGATATTTGGATCAATTTAATTATGAATCATATGAAATTTATGAATCATGTCTCATTGTGAAAATGACTAAGAAATGCTTTACAGGAAAGGGTACATGTGGCAAAGAAATGCTAGAGTTGATACATAATGATGTATGTGGTCCAATGACTACTTTAATAAAAGGTGTATTTTCTTACTTCATCTCCTTTACTAATGATTATTCTAAGTATGGGTGCATGTATTTGATTAAATATAAGTTTGAAGCCTTTGAAAAGTTCAAATAATTCAAAACTAAAGTAGAAAAATAAACTAGAAAAAGTATCAAGACACTTAAATCTGATCAAGGTAAAGAATACTTAAGCCAGGAATTTACAGATTACTTAAAGGAGTTTAAAATTCTTCCATAATGGACTCCACCTGCAATGTCACAAATAAATGGTGTCTTAGAAAGGAGAAACCATAACTTGGCTGACATGGTACGTTCTATGATGAGCTTTGCAACTTTACTAATCTCTTTCTTGGGCGATAGTTTAGAAACTATTGCATACATTCTTAACCATGTTCCATCAAAGTCTATTGATAAAACACCATACAAGCTATGGTTTGGGAAGAAGCCATGTTTTTAACACATGAAGATTTAAGGATGTTCTACTTATATGAAGCGAATATCATAGAGAAGCATGGATCTAAGTGTGATAAATGCATATTTGTGGGATACCCTGAGGAAATAAAAGGTTGCTATTTTTACCACCCAGTTAAGCAAAATATCTTTATCTCAACAAATGCTATCTTCTTGGAAAAATAGTTTATCCTTGAAAAGGATAGTGGGACTAGAGTAGAACTTGAAGAAGTTCAATAGCTAAAAAATAACACAGATCACATGGTTAAGGATGAGCCTAATCAAGTATCTCAAAGGGTTGAGATAAGTGATCAAGCTTAAAGTATACCTACTTCAAAGATCTTGTATGGAACATCATGAACCTGAAAAATATGGTTTTCTCCTCATATAAGAAAACAACAATAAGCCTACTAGTTTTTAAGAAGTAATATCAAATATTGATTTCTTAAAGTGGTGAGAAGCTATGAAATCTAAAATAGATTAAATGCATGAAAACCAAGTATGGGACTTGGTCACTGCACTAGAAGGAATAAAACTCATTGATTGCAAGTGGGTCTTTAAGAGAAAGATGGATGCATATGGCAAAATACAAACCTACAAAGTTGGGTTGGTGGTCAAAGATTATAGGCAAGTACAAGGTATTAACTATAAAGAAATGTATTTACCAATTGCCATGTTGAAGTCCATTAGGATTTGACTTGTAATAGCTGCATACCATAACTATGAGATTTGACAAATAGATGTCAAAACAACTTTCCTTAGTGAAAACCTAAAAGAGGATGTATATATAATATAACCTGAGGGCTTTTTCTCTAAGATCGAACACCACAAGGTATGCAAGCTACAAAGGTCCATTTATGGACTGAAGCAAGCTTCATGGAGTTAGAACATCCATTTTGATAAAACAGTCAAATCATTTAACTTCATCAAGAATGTTGATGAACCATGTGTGTACAAGAGGGTTAGTAGGAATATGGTTGTCTTCCTATTATTGTATGTAGATGACATAATGCTTATAGAAAATGACATTTTCATGTTACAATCTATCAAGTTATAGATGTCCAACATATTCTCCATGAAGGATTTAGGAGAAACAAGCTTCATTCTAGGTATAAAAATCTATAGGGATAAATCTAAAAAGTTGCTTGGCCTCTCCCAATCCATATACATAGACAAGATGCTAAAGAGGTTTAGCATGGATAAGTCTAAAAAAGGGGTTCTTACCCATGTCTCATGATATTCACTTGTCTAGGAAATAATGTCCTAAGACGAAAGATGAACGAAAACATGTAAATGAGATTCCTTATGCATTAGCAATAGGATCAATCATGTATGCCATGTTATGTATGCAACTAGATGTCTCCTATGCACTAAGTGTCAGTAGTAAATATTAAGCCAATCCAAGTGAAAAACACTTGAATGCAGTCAAGGCCATCCTTAAGTACTTAAGAAGAACTAAGGATGTGCTCTTGATATATAGAGAAGATCCTGATTTGAAAATCAGAGGTTTTATAAATGCAGGCTTGCAATCAAATCAAGATGATTACAAATCATAGCTAGGATTTTTATTCACATTTGAAGGAAGTGTTGTATGTTGGAAAAGTTCCAAGCAAGATACCACATCAAATTCTTCAACTAAATGCCTTGCTGCTTCAAAAACAATAAAGGTAGATGTTTGAATAGAGAAGTTCATCATTGATTTAGGGGTAGTTCCTTACATTGTTATTGTGATAACAATGAAGCCAAAGTACAAGCTAAGGAATCGAGCTCTCATCAAAGATCCAAACATATTATAAGGTGTTTCCATTTGATAAGAGAAATCATAGAGCACAATAAAATAAGAATAGAACAAATTCTCATAGACAGCAATAGTCAATCCCCTTATTAAGGCTCTATCCTAGCAAATGCTTGATCATTATTTAAAAAAGTATCAAGATTAAATATAAGGGAAATTGGCTCTAGGTCAAGTAGAACATTATCAGTATAAATGTCCAAGACGAAATCGGTTGAAATGGTATGAATACTACATATATTAGCATTTTTAATAAAACATGATATTTTAGCCTCTTTATTAAATTAGTTTTAATTAAATAAATATATACATATATTTTATATATGTATGTTATATTGGATAAAGTCCTTGAAATATAATTATGTATAAATGAATTACAATTGGGATTGTATTATGATATAATTCTATACATATAGTTATATTTCTAAACATCCCTAGTTATTGAATAATTGAGAAAACAACATATCAATTAATCATAAATAAATCAGCATATGTCATGTCACATTCTTCCAGAAGAATATAGTGATCTCATACATTATTTGATATGTTGATATTTAGACAAACATATGAGTATATGTAATGGAATATATGACCAAATTGACATGCCACAAGAAACTATATGGAATGTTACCATGTGTCAATGGACTTCGTATGTGAAAGGTGGTGTAAGTGATCCTTAGACTTAAGATCAACACAATATCTTATATATGAAGTTGTGTACTTTGATTTTATTTTAAGCTTGTAGTCTGAAAGAGTATAAATGAATAAGTTTGGGTGTACCATAAAGTACGTGAAAGTAGTAATTAATCAAGATGGAATTCATCCCCCCTTACTAACAAGGAATGATATTCAATAGATGTTCTGACCCTTGTGCTATGATCAAAATTATAGGCCTATGTATTAATAATACATAAAAGGAGTTTTATGTATAAATGATTGTAAGATAGCACTTAGTCAAACATACACCTAGGATTAGGCATTCATATTAGGGTTAACACTTGAACCATACCCTAAGTCTAATTTAAATATGAAGAGATGAATGGATTGAATTACACACTAGCACCATATCATAAAAGATTTTGATTTCCACAAATCTATTCTTATCATTTGGGTGGTCATGATACCTTGCTAGAAGCCAATCTTAATCTATGAATTTGTTTGAACAATTTAGAAAAATTATGTTTAAATTAAAAGGAATTTTAATTCAATGAAGCTTATAGAAACTTGCAAATAAATTCATTGCTAATATGCATGGAAACCTAATGTGTCACATATAATAAAATTTCTTTGATCCAAAGTAAAAAAAAAAAGTTAGAATGCAAAATTTTGTGAATTCAAGAGTTGAATTAGGTGAATATCCTGGAAATTTGAAATAATTAATTAAGTGTTCTAATGTGATTAGAATTGCTACTTAATGAATTATTTAATAATTCTAATGGAAAATTACAATTATCAAATAGTATTAAATTTTCATTATTGATATTTAAATGTTGCAGAACATTTGTATTAACTCTAGAGGAGATCATAAGTAGAGGAATGGTTCCTTACTTGTGATCTCACTTCTCATCTCCCTTTTGTATTCAAATACCAACCCTACCTTGATGAATTATAATTCCTTAGAGAGCTAGCACCTCTTAAGCTAAGTGGTTGATTTTTCTACTCTACCCCGTTATGTAAACTTGTTGGAGGTTTTGAATCAAATTGGCTCATGTTGATCGCCATTGATATTGGAGATCAAATCTGAAGGAGTTGCCGGAAGACAATCTAAAGAATTGATCATACATCTTATTCATGGAATTGCTTGGAGATCAAACTTAGAGTTGGAAATTGAGGATTATGAGAACAACTCTTAAGAAGGTATTATTTTAATTTACTTTATAGTTAATTTGAATTATACCTTACTCTGTGAATTAATTGTAAACAATATGATCTAAGTTTTGGGAAAACTTTTAAAAATTCCACTGCACACATTTGATACTTTTTTTATCAACATACTTGATGCTTAGATCTAATTTTCCTAAAAATATGAATAATATATTCCCCTACTACCACTCACCTTAACTCTGACACCACATTCCAATGAATTGTAATTTTTTTTTTTTGAAGATTTGCTAGTTACATTCTTAAAGTCTGATGGTAACCTAGTGGTAACTTCTAAAAAGATAGCAAGTAACCTATGGTAGTGGATAAGACAAGTAACTTTCTTAAATTTAACTAGTAAATGACAAAAGTGGTCTATTAGAATATTTGAGCTAGTAAGCACAAATATCCAAATGTGCGCACAAGATTACGCTTGATGGGTTTAGTTATTGGTGAAGCTACTTAGTATTAACACCTAAGTGGTATGTTCTTTGTGAACCTTGTCATCAATATTGGCCTATTATTCTTAGTCATCAACAAATCTAATGATGCAATCTCAATCCTCACGACTATTACATGGAATAAGAAAGAAAGGGCATTCTAAATTCTTACATGTATTGTTTCTCCTTTATGGCAGAATTATTGAGGAAAGAGAAAGATGTGCCTTTTAGTTTATTCCTCAAGATATTCAAGCCTATTTTCCATCTAGATGGATTAAATGTGTGAGGAAGAAAAGTGTCTTTTCAATCTCCTACATATGTGATTAAGTTTAATTTACTAATAATAAGGTAGAAATTAACCACACCAATAGTGGCAAATTTATGGGGCTTATTATTAGAAATTAAACATGTATTCATCTCCCATAATCATTGAGGAAAGGAGAAAGAATAAAAGAAAAAAACTCTAGATTCCTTATTTATGGTTTTTAAGGTTAATTACGTTTCATTATTATGGGATAATGATAGAATTAAGTGTTGTGGTTATGACTTTTAGGTATATAACCATTGGGCAATCAAAAGACATGTTTTTTAGGTAATGTAACTGATGTTACTATATAAGTAAGGTAAATCATAATTTGAAAGAAGCACACACACTCAGTTATTCTATTAGCTCTTGATTTAAAGGTTATACTCGAGTCTCTATTGTGCAAGAAAGGGAGTGAAGAAGTCTTCCGTTTCACTCTTCATAGTGTTAACTTGGTTGTTAATCCTAGGCATATTTTTAAGGCTATTTCTATCATCCTAGGGTTATTCTACAAGTTTGTTGGGATCAAAGGTCTTCTCTACGTTGTAGTTCACCTTGCTTGGAAAGTCAGTGAGTTCATGAGTCTCTTTATATCATTTTTATTTATTTAAATAAAAAACTATAACATTGGTATCAAAGCATTTGGTAGTAGAAACATGTTTTTAGGTGTAAAATATAGTCTTTAGCATGTGACTAAGTATCTTGAATATTTTTTTTTCCTCTATGATCTTTATGATTGGCATGAAATTGATAAGTTAATGGACTTGTATGCTAAATATTTTTTTTATTCAAAAGTGACTCAAAAAAAGCTTAAAAACTTTAGCTAGATTTTTTTAAGCTCACAAAGTATTTCCTTGCAACTGAATTGTTTTAAGGCATAAAAATAGATGATTTTATTTGGAATAATAAAATTTATGCTTAAATCGATTTGATTATAAGCTGAGAATGCTTATCTTTGGTTTGTTTAAGCATAGATTAGTTATTTTTAATCAATTCATGCAATTTATGTCTTGTTGTGAAAATAAATATGCTAATGGGTATAAAATTACATGATGTTAGTATGGCTACTGCATAAAAGGCATTATAGTTAAGCTAAACAAATATCTAAACCTTGATGGGGATAACTATCCTTTATGGCAACTGAAGATTCAATTCTTACTCACTGAACAAGACACACTCGAGATGATATCCACTATACTTCTGAAGTTGGCTCTAGAAGTATCAAATATGGATAAAACTGAGTATAAGGCTCTAAAAAGAAAAGACATCTTGACTCGAGTCACCTTGCTTAGTGCAATGACCGACAATCTAATGGTTGACTTCACCATACTTGGTTCGACAAAAGAAATATAGGACATCATGAAAATCAAGTATGAAAGTATTTTTTTACAGAAACAAATAGCCTTATTCCTTAAGTTTGAGAATTACTCAAAGAGGCCAAAACATAACATGTCCCATCACCTCTGAGAGGTGTCTCACATGATCTCAAGCTTGAAAGGAATTAGACATATATTAACTGATGAGCAACAAGTACAAGCGGCTATCCAGTCCCTTCCAATGATGAATGGCACTTGATTAAGATCAATTTATGCTACAATTCAAAGATTAAGACCTTTGATGATATTGTCAGGCATCCTTTGTTAGAGGCTAAGGTGATGGACATCAAGAACCCATATAAAGCATATGTTGCTAATGATATTTTTCATTAAAGAAAAAGAAGAATAAAGGTTGGAAAAAGAGAAATTTCTCTGAGGAAGGTTCCAATTTTGGTATTAAGAAATCAAAAATTGATAAAAAGTGCAAGAAGTTGGAAAACAAAGCAAAAATCAAGTGCTTTAATTATGGCTTGAAGGGTCATTTTGCTAAGGAATGCAAAAACTCTAAGGTACAAATATTCTCTACTTCTTATGCATATGTTTTGTCATGTATCTTAATGATTGAATCTAACTCTTTGTGAGTTATTGATTTAGCAGCAACCAACCACATAGCTTAAGATTGAAACTTGTTCGTGGCCTACAGAAAGCTTAATGCTAGAACCAAGTAGGTTTTTGTAGGTGACAATTCTCATTTGGAAGTAAAGGGATTGGAATTTGCAAAATACCTTTGTCTAATGGAAACCATTTAGTATTGGTAAATGTTTTATTTGTACTTGAAATAAGGAGAAACTTAATCTCCGTAACTTATTTGATGCATTTTGGTTTTCATTTGAATTTTCATAATCGTGTATTGGATATTCTTCATAATAATGTCAAGTTATGTACTTTTTTTTCTTAAAGATGGTTTTTTTGTGTTTGATACTATTGTTAATGGTAGTAGTTCTTCCGGTGATTGCCTTATTGTGAAGTTAAATGATCAAGTTGTTTAGCATTCAAGGTTATGACATATTGGCTAAAATAGGATGCATAAGTTGGCCAAAAATGGCCTACTTGGATCATTATATGAGGTCTCACTCCTAACTTGTGAGTTTTGTCTCACCGATAAGGCTACTCATAAATCATTTGAAAAAGGTGTTTGATGTGATTATCCATTGCAATCAATTCATTCTTATGTATGCAGACCTTTAAATGTGGTATCAAGACTTGATCATAGGTTTTTTTTTTTTTACATTCACAGATGATTATACTCATTATACCTATGTCTATCTTTTGAAATATAAAAGTGAAGTGTTAAGTCACTTTAGATCTTATGTATCTTTAGTAGAGAACTAATTAAACTGAACTATCAAGTCCTTAAGGACTGATAGGGGTAGTGAGTACTTATCCAACAAACTCAAGAGGTTGTGCAAAGAAAAATGAATAGAAAGATAGCTTACTATCCTTGGCATACCTCAACAGAATAGGGTGGTAGAGAGGAAAAACTGAACTCTCCTTGATATAGTACAGACCATGATGGCATAAGCCAACTTGGATCTCTCCTTTTGGGGAATGCCCTACTCACTATAATCCATATTCTCAATAAAGTGTCTTCCAAATATATCATACTACTCTTTATAAGCTTTGGATTATCAAAAAACCCATTTTGAGGAATCTCATGCCTTAGGGCTATATAGCTTTTGTCCATACTCCAAATCATGTTTGGTAAGCTTATGCCACGTGGGAGGAAATGTATTTTTCTCAGCTATTCTAAATACTCTAGTAAGTATGTGTTCATTGATTTAGAGCAAAAGGATAAAAAGGTTGAATTCGAGTCAAGGGAGACTATCTTCTTAGACAATGAGTTTCCATCTATAGAGACTGTTGATAAGTCAAAAACCCTATGCAAATGTTATGGGCAAAAATAGGTCTCGACCAAACAGGCTAAAAGCTTGGTAGAAGTTAAGCCCGTGCTAGAGAGCATCCAGCTCGTTGAGGATGAGAGCGCGAGGTCCTGGCTTGTGCATTTGATAAATTGGCCCGCTAAGTCCCAACTCACATGTAATTCGAGCTCACCCTGTCAGCCTCAAACCTGACATCACTGTTCAAAGAACAGTAGTGATCCTGCATCAAGAATCTCAGTTTGTGAAAACAAAGCATCTCCCAAAACTAACAACTTCGCAAGAAGGAGTTCTAGACAAGCTTGTGTCAAGCTTGTATTCTAGCCCACAAGAGGGGGGCCACCCTGCAGAAAGCAGCCTGCAGCAGCTGGATTACAAGAGTTTTTCTGTCTTTTACATTTATTTTTTGATGTAATAGAATTGTAACTTATAATCATTGCATGTAACCTTTCTTCCTCTATAAATAGGAAATTATTGTTAGAAGAGGGGAGGGGGAGAAGAGGTTAAAGAAAAATAAGCCAAAGCTCTGTAAACTCTTCTTTCATATTAATAAAAACTCTATCGTGGACGTAAAGTCCGGTGCTGCCTAGATTTAGCTGAACCACATTAATAATATTGCCTGCCATTGTTCAAGTTTCCCTTCCTCTCCGTTGTCTTCTTCTTCTCTCATTCCATTGACCAAAAAATAGTTTAGGATTCAAGAACCGATCACCATTGGCTGGAGTTTGGCCTAGAACCAAATTCCACCGTCAATAGCAAACTTACTGATTTTGGACATTCTATACCAAGTAGAAGTGGTGTTCTTCTAGTGGGAGCTTACCACAACCACCAATGGCCGATCAAGGTGGTCAACTTGATCCTGATCTACTTATGGAGGATATGGTTGATCAACATGATCATAATGTTAATCATGAGCTAGTTCAACCCATTGAGGTTTCTAAACCTCAGCAAGAGCATTCTAATTCTAATGGTGAAGGAGATGCTAATGAGCAAACCCCCTACTGAGCCTCCTCTTCTTTGTCATTCCACTTGACAATTCTAATCACCTAAATGGTGGATTTTGAATTAAAGTGAGGCTCACTTGGCCACATCTTTGGATGATGAGCCATGCAATTATAAAGAAGCGCTTGATCGTCCAGATAGTGACAATTGGTTAATTGCAATGAGTGATGAATTGGATTCAATGTATGCTAATCATGTATGGGAATTAGTGGATCTTTCTCAAGGTTAAAAGGCAATTGGAAGCAAATGGGTTCTCAAAATAAAAAAGAATGCAAACAGTAACATAGAAAGGCAAAAAGCATGTTTAGTTGCCAAGGGGTACACTCAAGAAAAGGGAATCAATTACAAAGATACCTTTTCACCTGCAGTACGATTTAATTCTATTAGGTTGATTCTAGCCATTGTTGCTAAACTTAAGTTGGAATTGAACCAAATGGATGTTAAGATTGCCTTCATAATGGTGATTTGAGTGAAAAGACTCATATTGCACAACAAAAGGGTTTTGTCAAAAAGAATCATGAGAATAAAGTTTGTAAACTTAAGAAATTTATTTATGATCTCAAGCAGGCTTCAAGACAATGGTACTTGAAGTTCCATGAGTCAGTCTTGAATTTTGGTTTCAAGATGCTAAATAAGGACCATTGTGTATATTTGGTGCATTTAAAGCATAAGTTTACAATAATGTCACTCTATGTGGATGACATTCTATTGGCTAATAATGACTTAGAATTAGTGCATACAATCAAGAAATGGTTGTCCTCGAACTTCAAAATGAAGGATTTAGGTGAGGCTGCTTATATCCTTGAAGTTAAAATTCTAAAGGATAAGTTTAAGGGTTTATTGGCATTGTTACAAGAAACTTATATTGGTAAGATTCTTGAGCTTTTCAACATGCACAATTCTAAGGCAATAAGTACCCCTTTAGCCCAAAACTATAAGCTTGATGGGTCAATGTGTCCGAGCACTCCCAAAGAAAAAGAAGAGATGAAAACTATTCCATACCTTAGTGCAATTGGAAGTCTAATGTATGCCATGTTATGTAAATAGCCAGATATTAGCCAAGCAGTGGGTTTACTAGCTCGTTATTTGTCTAATCCAAGCTAACAACATTGTAAGTGTGTTAAATGGGTCTTTAGAAACCTTAAGGGTACTAAGGATTATTTGTTATGTAACGAAGTTGGTAACCTACAATTATAAGGGTACATTGATGCTGATTGGGGTGGGAATACAGATGGATATAAGTCTACATCTAGTTATATTTTTCTGCTCAATGATGAAGCTATCTCTTAGAGTAGTAAGAAGTAGACTTGCACAGCTTTGCACAGCTTTGTCCATGATAGAGGTCGAGTTTGTAGCTAGGGCGGCTATTATACAAGAAGCCTTATGGCTTAGTCCTTTCCTTCGAAATTTAGGAGTTAGGGCTCTCAATAAGCTAGTCACTTTTCATTATGATAGTATGGTCGCATTAGCTTATATAAAGGATCCAAAGTATCATGAAAAGACTAAGCATATAGGGATTAAGTATAACTTTATAAAAGACACAATTAAGAAAAGGAAGTACATTTAGAATACATGTCCAAGAGTCAAATGGTAGTGGATCTATTAACTAAGCCTATTCCACCCGCCCTATTTGCCAAGCATGTTCATGCAATGGTGTTAGCCTTAAAGAGTTTATTAACCCCAAAAGAGTTTTTTTTTAGTTTTGGATATTGAAAAACAATTGAAAAAGACAATGTTATATTTTCTTGAACTAACATCTTATTTTTCAGAATGTTTTATTCATTTTCAAGAATTCTTTGATTCAAGATT